>AWWV01007473.1:0-51223 GCA_001974805.1 Corchorus capsularis
AAAAGAAATTCCCATTAGCCAATGCAGGATTCAAAGTTAACCAAACTCCTTTAGATACAGGGCAATCCCGTAGAGCATGTAGTAAAGACTCATCCGTATGTGAACAGCGAAAACAAGCAGGGTGAGAAGCAACATATCACCGATACAGAAAAGAAGCTGTAGGAAGCGAACTATGCAGAGCTCTCCATAAAAAGACTTTAATTTTGCTGGGACAAGAAAGTGACCATACCTTATGCCAAGGCAAAATAGTAGCTGAATGCAGAGATAGTTGGATCTTATAAGCTGAACTAGTTGAAAAAGAGCCATCGCCCTCAGGCTTCCAGCACCATGAATCCTCTCTTTCATCACTAGTATTAATCCAGATAGCCGAAATTTTGAGTACGATGTCGGAAGGGAGAACCTCGGAAAGAGCATCCCAATTCCATCCTCCAAATTCATCGCAATAAGAACCAACAAAAAGCTCTACTTCAGCATCAGAAATAGGTCGTGTAGCATGTTGTAACAAGGGGCTATCCTGCATCAAGTTGTCCAACCAAAATCGAGTAGAATGGCCATTGCTAATATTAATTCCCAAGCCTTTTAACAACACATCTCTACCCTTCAAAATGCTTCGCCATGTAAACGAGGCAGTGGGTTTACTAGGGACAGACAAAAAATCATCCTTTCGTACATATTTTTGTCTAATAATATCAACCCAAAGGCAGTCTTTATCAGTAATGATTTGCCAACCCAACTTAGCCAAGAAAGATAAATTAGCCTTCCTCGCATCTCTCACACCCAAACCACCCTGCTCCTTGGGCAAACAGATATTATCCCAAGCAACGGTATGAAACTTTCTATTACCCACATCTTCCCCCCATACAAACCGTCTCATCAGCTTCTCGAGCTTATTTACAGTGTGATCAAGGAGATAAGTTGTCTGCATCAAATAAGAAGGTAGCGCACTTAAAACTGACTGGATCAAAGTGATACGTCCAGCCATGGAGAGGAATTGATTACCCCAAGATAAGAGGCGAGATTGAGCCCTGCTTACAAGTGCACTATAAGTAGCTTTAGTTACTCTTCCTTGAATCATCGGAGCACCAAGATACTTGCCAAAATCATTTGTCAAGGGAATGCCACAGTAGCTGCTCAAATACATAGCTCTATTGTGCTCGATATTCGAAGAAACAAGAATCTTCGATTTGGCCAAGCAAATTTTCTCACTCGAAGCCTCACAAAAGGAGTGTAAAACACCCATCATCACATAAAGCTGTTCTGTGGACGCTTCCCCAAAAAGAACCAGGTCATCTGCAAAACAAACATGAGATAGAAAAGGGCCCTTACTTGTTTGTGCTTAAAGTTTTGATTAATATAATTACAAATTGTTAATATATCGGATCGGAAAATGAGCATCTATAACTCACAATCGATTGATCGAGAGATTATTAGATGAGACTGTCCCACCATGTCAGTCATGAGACTAATCACTAAAATTGTGTTATGTCAAATGAACTTTTAAGATTTAGGCACAATTTTAACCCAAGGTTTAGCCTCTTTTAAAATGAACTAGTGCTCACTTTCACGTGCGTTGCACATACCTAATTTGTTTTAAATTAAATAAAGATTAAAATCCCCATGTTGGGAGACTCACCCACCATAACCAGGTGCGCGACGCGGGTCGGATTCGGATTAGTCAGGGTCAGGCCTTGGATACCGAATGGGATACCAAAAAAAAAAATAAAGATTAAAATCTTAAATATACTACTAAATTTGTCCTAATGAAGCCTATTATTAGAGTTGGCAAAATTTCATCCAAGTGCGGGTATTCGACTCGACTGTCTAAAACCAAACCTGATCTAACCTGATTCGACCAAAAAATCCGCTCAATCCGAAACCGAAATGACCTGACCCCAAATCCTTAATAAGTCGAACTCGATCAACCCGAGAGATTAATCCGAAATTACCCAAATCAGGATTAATTATATTTAAATGACCCGAATCCGAAAAGACCTGAATCTAAAAATCGGAGACTCAAACCCGAAATTATCAGAGCCATATGACCCAAAACCAAAAAACACTCGAATCAAAATTGAACCAAACCCAAATGACCCGACATTTGAGCGATCCGAACCCAAACTAACTCGAAACCGAAAATTAATCGAACCCTTACAATCCAAAATTTCCTTGACCCGAACCTAACCTAAACCAAATCCAACCCGATCAGCCCATTTGTATATACATTGGGTTTACTATCAAGGTAACAAAAGAAATTATCCCACAGAAACAAAAATATTAACGAAGTAAAACAGTAAATTTAAACCTACAGCGAGAGTTACATTAATCAAGAAAAAATTAATTATAAATCAAGTAAATTAATTGTACATTAGGGAAATAATAAATTTTAATCATAATACATTAAACTATCAAATAGAAAGATGTCAATCACAATAACTTTTTAAATTAAAGTGGTAAAAATAAAATAATTATAAAATATTGAATTTAATTAAATAAAAATAGAGTTTTTAGTAGAATAAAACTGTATATTAAAAAATTTTAATATATTCAAATTTTTATTAGAAAATAGTAAAATGGTAAAAATAAAGCAATTATAAAGATATTAGATTTAATTGAATAATAATAGAATTTTTAGTAGAATAAAACTATAATAGCTTAAGTAAGGACATTTAAGAAATATATTCAAAAAAATGAGGGTATAATGGTCGATTCAAAAGTTTCACAAAACTCGTACTTTTATATATAGTATAGATTATGCATAAAGGATAAATCCCCAAATTTAAGATATTATTGAAAAAGAGTTTTAGAAAATGGATGAATTGTCATCATATTATATTGGTTGATCTCATAAATGACGTGATGGTTCAGTATCACCTAATAATTTCTCTTCACAATCTAACCCTATAGGAAATATATACTACATATTATTTGAATAAACATGTGGAATTACTAAAAGATCCTCATCCCGGATTAATGAGGAGCGAGAGAACTAATTTTTTCGTCTTTTCCAACTTGGCAGATTACTTAAATGTCCTAACCTTTGATTCTTAAGGGGATTAAATAACTTAACTTTTTGGTTATTTCTCAATTGACTTTAATAGAGTAGTGGAATTACTAAAAGATCCCTACCAAAGGCTTGCTTGGTCATTTCTTAATTGGCTTTAATTGAGCAGTGGAATTACTAAAAGATCCCTACCAAGCCTTGCTTTTGCAGCTAGAGATAGAACTTATTTTTTTCGTCTTTTCCTACTTGACAGATTACAGAAATGTCCTAACTTTTGATTCTTGAGGGGATTAAATAAGTAATCTTTGTGGTCATTTCTCAATGGACTTGAATAGAGTAGTGGAATTACTAAAAGATCCCCATCAAGGATTGATGATGAGCTAGAGAACTAATATTTTTCGTCTTTACCTACTTGGAAGATTACTTAAATGTCCTAACTTTTGATTCTTGAGGGATTAAATAACTAAACTTTTTGGTCATTTCTCAATTGACAAATGAATCAAAAAGTCACATGTCATCTTCCTTTATTTCCTTTTTTCCCCTTGCGTTTTGGTAATTACAAGATTTCTTGAACCAGATTTAGTTAATTGCACCCTATCATTTGTCAATTTCACAAGTGCTGCATTTATTGACTTTGTTTTATTTTCCCATCGATTATTTTTTGAAAAATCTGTAAGGAAATATAACAATCCCAGTAAACACGTCAAAGCACTGTATCCATTTTAAATTTACGGCGAAAATTTTTTAATATATGCATGGTGAAAAATAACGATTCTAAAAAAAGAACGCTCGTAGCGCCAGCGCGGGCCGATCAACTTGTTAATATAATTAAATACAGTGTTTTAATGCACATGTATCTCCAAAATTTGTCAGTAAGATTAAGTGGAAAGCACCTCCGTTGGGGATAATCAAAATTAATTTTGATGGTTCCTATCAGGATGGTTCAAAGTCCGGGAGCTTTGGAGCAGTCGGCAGGGATCATGAAGGTCTAGTCATGGGTTCATTGGCTGGTAGACTATCCTATGTCCCTGATGCTTTCAATGCAGAAGCACAAGCTGCTGTTATGGCGATTAAATGGGCTCGGGATATGGGGTTTCAATAGAGGTGGCAAAGTGAACCCGACCCGAAAAAACCCTCCCGAAAACCCGATCCCGAACCCGACCTGAACCCGATTGACTAGAAAAAATCAACTATCCGAACCCGCCTGAACCTGAACCCGAAAAAGCTCAAACCCGAAAAAACACGAACCCGAAAAAGCTTAAACCCGAAAAAGCTCAAACCCGGAAAAACTCGAATCCGAAAATTTATGAAAATTTCATTTATGCCGTATAATTTTTCATATGAATAAGTTTAAAAGGTAAATTAATAAATTACACATAAAATTTGAAAAAAGGTAATGACATTATTCATCGGGAAACAATGGGTAAATTATCTGGCCAAAACCCAAACAGAACCTGAACACGAATTAACCTGACCCAAATTAACCCGAACCCGAATTAACCTGACCCAAACCCAACCCGAACCCGACTCAAGCCCGAACCCGATAACCCGAGCCCGAACCCAACCTGACCCCCCCATTTGCCACCTCTAGGTTTCAAGATATCATTATTGAGGGTGATGCCTTATCCGTTGTGAAAAGGGTGAACTCGACTATTACGGATCTCTCACCAATCGGCCCTTTCATTGAGGAGCTTAGGTTTCTTAGATCTATGTTTCGATCTTGTTCTTTTAGTTATGGCTCTGTTTGGTAGAGCTGTGAGATTGGTGTGGGGGAGGTTGAAATTGGGAGATTAGTTACTGTACATATGAGATTAGAATTGTTACTTTGAAAACTTAAGTAGTGGTGAGAAAATATGTGTTTGGTGAAAACAATGGTGGTGGTGAGATGAGACTGTAAAATGACCATTAAGGATATTAGTATAATTAAAAATATATATATAAATTAACAATTAACAATTAATTAAAATTAACAACTTTAGAAATAGATGAAGGTACATTGTACATTAATTTATTAATTTATAAATATAAAAAGTATAGATTTGAAAAAATAGAATATAATAAAAAAACAAATAGAGATTATGGGTTAATATTAGAAAGGGGTATTTTTAAGTTTCTATAAATATTGTAAGGACAAAAATGGAATATTGTAATTGTGAAAAACTCAAAAGCTCAACCGGAGCATTTTCTAGCTTTTGAAACTTCTGAGATTAAATTTGCCATATAGGACAAACCCTCCCACCCAAAGATGCACCAAACCTTGCTTTTGTAGCTTTTCCCACTTTCCTAGGCCCCAACCGTGGGAAAAGCTACAACAAACATAGCCTATGTTGGTAGAGACGGGAACAACTTGGCTCATTCTTTAGCTAGCCATGGAACTACCCTTTCAGATACATGTTACTGGATGGAGGAAGTTCCTCCCAGTGTCTTGGATGTTCTACAAACAGATTGTATCTTTGGTCCAAGCTAAATAAAAGTTCTTAATTTTATTCTAAAAAAAAATACAGTGTTTTCAATTTGGACTTGTATTTTTGCACGTGAAGAAGTTTGTTGTATTTACCTTTAAATAAGTCTGTTATAACTCTCAAAACATATATGAGAAAAGACAAAAACACCTTAGTTTTCTCGATCTTAACAAAAAATGTATTGGAGCTTTTAGTAATTTTGGTAGGGTATGAAAATTATCTATAGTAAATATATATATACACGTTGTATAAAAGCCGCCGATCATTAATTTTTTCTTCTTGTTGAGCTGATATATGTATTACTATCAATATCAATAGTACTGTCTCCATAAGTATCCCTTTGAAGGAGAGTTGCTTTTTGTAGTTATAACAGTCTAAACTAGCAAAAGTGCAAAAACCATTTGGTAACTGAAAGAAGAACTAGTGGAAGTTTACACAGTAGCAGAAGAAATATGTACCATAGCTAAGAAACCACGCTCTCAAAAGCCATGCACACGAGAAATTATTAGGTGGGACGAATCCACCACGTCATCAATGGGACTAACCAATAGAATTTTGCCATGTCAAATTAACTCCTTCAATTAAGGCACGATTTTAGCTCAAGGTTTAGCCCCCCTTTAAAACAAATCCTATATAAAAAGTAAGTCCCCAAATTTGAAATTTTATTGGGATAGGGTTTTAGAAAGTTGATGAGTTGTCTTAATATCATTGGTTGGTCCCATAGATGACGTGATGGGTCCGTCCCACCTAATAATTTCTCCATGCACACATATATTCCTGCACTAATACTATAATTAATTTTTGTATGCATTTATTATCACAGTAGCTCTTAACTCACACAAGAAAACAAAATCATTCTTACTCATTTCCTCTTCTAGCTAGTCTTCGTCCACAAAAGCAATATATATTTACAATAGAGTTTTTTTTTTCTAATTAAAAAAACAAAAAATTAATGAGAAACATATTATACGTACGTATATATTTATATACTTAAGCTCTTATCAACACTATGTTTGAATTGAAAATAGAGAAAAATGAAAGGAGAGTAAAGAAAAAATGAATATTCCTTCTCCCCTTAACTGGATATATTACTCCGTATATATGAGTGAAATGAAAAGAATCGACCCCTTTCCCTCGATTTTCAAATTTCGAATATTCGAATTAATTCATCAAATTGGCATATTATATACTACTATTATTATTGAAGCGAAAAGTGGACAAAAGTTAAAACATATGATAAAAAGAAACAACCTTGTGATTATATACATATAAATTGTACTCCCTCCGTCCAAAATAGGTGAAACACTGGGAATATCATCACCGGCGGATCTACGGTGGGGACACTTGCCCCCAGTGCCGCCACTGAAATTTTGAGCCAAGCTAAATTACTAGTATACTATGCATTTGTTGAGAAGTAAAAGAATGTATCTTGCCCCCACTGATAGCACTTTGACTTTTTTTCAATACTGATAGTCTTTTTTTTTTTGAAAGTAAAAGGATATTATTAAAATGAGAAGCAAGTTACAACCAAGCAATCAAGTCTGAAGTTCTTGAGACACCAAGCTTAGCTAGAAAATCTGCAAAAAAGTTTGTCTCCCTAAATGCATGAAAAAAAGAAACATTGTCGACAATCTGTAAGAGGTTTGTTAGTCTATTGAAAAGGTTACTATACTTCCAAGGCCTACTTTCAGAGACAATAATCCAGGTGATAACATTCTTAGAATCACTCTCCAAAATAAGCTTGGGCAATGGCAAAACTGCAGCATCAACAATAATGGAAAAAACTTCAATAACAGCCATAACTTCAGCAAGATTGGAGTCAGCGACTCCAATGCTTTTAGAAAAAATCAAGATAGCTTCCCCGGCAGCGTTTCTGATAACTCCATCGATGCCTACAGGTCCTAGTTTCCCCAAGGATGAGCCGTCAACATTAATCTTCCAATAGTTCAAAGGAGGTGGTTCCCAAGAGATCGTTTTGGCCCTGCGACTAGTAGAAATATTAATGAAAAGATCTTGAATGTTCAGCAAGAAGTTAACAATTGCGAAATCAACATTGGATGATCATTGAAACAGTCAATATGATCAGCCATGCGGATGCGGTATCACCATATCAAATGATCAGATTCAAGATGACATGCATGCCGTGACATAATAATGCTAGGTGATATATACAGGAAATATGACCATGCATATATATGCCACATGATCAGCGGGTAAATAAGATTAAATTTTTGAATTTTATAAACATAAATGATCAAATTGTTATTTTCCAGTTGATAGATGGAAATAGAAAATTACAAAAAAATCACCCTTTATTCTTTGGAATATTATCGTATTCATCGTTAGTTAAGTTTTAGCAGCACATTGGGGATTGAATGGTTACACATGTGTTTCTTATGGTTAAAGTGTATATCAACTTTTGAATCTGGTTCTGAAGTTTTAAAACTCCAAATATGGAGCAAACGATTTTTATATATTCTTCTATTATGGGAAAAAAAAAGTCAATTGATCATATGAATTGACCAACCATAATCTTATAGTTTTTTTTTTTTTTGGCAGTAAAGTCTTATATATTTATACTCATAGACCATGACCACGGATATATATGTACCATATATAATCAGGGAGTAATCAAGCAAGAACCAGCTATGATATATATGATTCAACTTATCGGCTAGACAATATACACTAAGCAAGTAGTGATTGTGATTGTGTATGCATGCATTAAAACTCTACTGTTATTCTTGCTGCAGGTTCTTTCTTTAGTTTTTTTAGAAATCAAAAGTTAGATAACAAATCATTAAATTTTACTGCCAAAAAACAAATCATTAAATTAGGCTCAATTTATACTTTCATGCGTAAATAAACTAAATAAGAGCCGCAGCATCAATATTCACGAGAAACAAAACTCCAAGGATGTCAAACCAAAAGCCGTATAAATGATATCAAACCCAGAAAAGGAAAATAAAGGATCGATAAAAAAAAAAAAACAAAGGATCGATACAAAAGCTAGCAGAGCTGAAATTGAAGGCAGACATGCAGCCTTTTGGTAATAAAAAGGAATGGCCCAGCTTCATCATTCCATAAGACTCCAGTAGGTACGATATATATAGGTGAAACGACTCGTTCTAGTTTAAGCAGGTCTCAGAGATTTTGCATAAGCATGTCCATGTTGGTAGACTCACCCACCTAAACCAGATACGCCATACAGGTCCGAATTTTGTCAAATCAAAGATCTAGATGCCGATCGCCAAAAAAAAAAAGGAAACTATGGATGCTAGGTGAGGAAAAAAAAAAAGCATACATCGTTTTGACCTTGAGAATTGTAAAAAACCATTGTTAAAATTGATCATCGTCAGTACTCCCTGCAGCGCCAGCGCTTAAACATAGCAAATTGGCCAGACCCACGTCGAGGGTACGGATTTGGTAATTAAACCTTGATAGTAATTAGCGCATAGGAGTACTATATATTAACGTACGCTGCCATGTTCTGATCTTCTCATATGCACTGACTCCACCAATTCCGCCGGGACCATATGAAGCACCGCCAATTCTACCTCTTTAATTTGTCAAACCATCATCTTCTCCCTATGCCCAAAATTCAATCAATATACCACATTAATTGGCATCTTGGGCTCACTTTCATTTACCATTATTTAATTGCTACTATAAAAAATATGAAAATTTCTTTTTATGGAGTAATTTTCTGATACAAGTGCATGAATGGTTGTAACTCTTTCTTCTACTAATCTTTGTCCAGCTTGTACTGTCCTTTTCTCATTAATTAAATGAATCTTAAATTATGCGTGGCTGATTCACAGCAACAAAGGAATACCAAACCTATGGCTACTAATTTTTTTTCAAGCGACAATATTGGTTATAATCTGATTAGGCAGACGTTAAAAAATATTTAAAGATGATGAAAGAGGTTAAGAATATTAAGCTTGGGGAATCAATTAGTACCAAATTATTATATATAAGCCAAACATATGGATCTGAATTCACTCATTTTAGGGGTATTACCATGCTCTCTTTGTCAATGTTATAATATTAAGATTATCTTTTAATTAGTCGGCAGGATTGGATAACATGAATAGAGGATGTATATGGAATGATAATATATAGTGATAATAAGGTTTAACATATATATATATTGTGCATCCGAGTTGTTAGCTCAGCTTGTGAGTACGCAAAGAATATATATATAGGCATCTTTTTATTGCATCAAAGTTTTGTCCTACGTTTCAAAAGAATTATTACTAGCTGTATATATATTTGAAATAAAAATTGATGCATACGTACGCAAAATAAAGACAATAGGAGAGACAGTTGATCGTGTATATATTGATTGCCACTGCTAGATTAGTTAAATGACATGGCCAAACAGCATACCCATTGTCCCCAATATGCATTGCTTCAGAAGACACAAGTTGATTGGAAAAAAAAAAATAGAGGGGAAAAAAGCAAACATGTGATGGGGGAATTTATGTGTACCAAACATGGTTTTTTTTTTTTTTTGGTCTTGTCTGTCTGTCTTCGGAGTGGAGGGTTGTAATGCAAATGAATGAGAAGGCTTTCTTCAATCTTCCAAAGTATATATGAAGAAACTATTCCCAAATTTGTACCAAATACATGTCGGAAATTCACTGCCATTAATTTGGGTGAAATAATTTTTTTTGGGCATTTCATTATATACTATACTATCTTTTATAAACTAAAAAAATGTTAAACACCCGAGCTAGTTTAATTAGTAAGTGCACGTGAGATCTTGAGTTTAGTTTGCAATTATTTTATTTGTGTATTTGGCAGATAGGTGATTTATTTTTTAGTCTAAAAAATGTTAACGTATGTGACAATTTCATTTTATTGTCCAAGTAGATGCATCATCCATAGATGCATAAGATAATTGTTCTTAACGTTTGAGTGTCTCATGGGCCTGATCAGAAGATCTATTATGTACAACAGATTCGGTCCTAACTAAAAGATAAAAACTGGGCACTTGGGTGGCCCAAAGTTGAGCTTTGCGCATTTGGAGGATTATGAAGTAGAAATTATGGGAAGAAAAAGCACTATGAATATAGGGCTAAAAGCTCAAATTTGGGCCAAAATTTTACGAGTTGGTTCAATTAAAGGCCAAACGTTTAAAGTTGAGCACTTAAAGGTCAAACATTCTCGGAATGGCTCAATTTCGGGCTTTTTTATTTTGAGAATGGAAGGTGTGATATATACGCTGTTTAAGTGCGTTAAAACCCTTTGTCTTTGCCACATCGATTTTATCTTGCCACCTATAATTTATTTTATGGATAAATTAAAATAAAAATTGAAATATATGAAGGGAGGGAGGGAGGGAGACCAGTAGCCAACAAAACCACCGGCAAGAAAAGAAGAAAACAGAGACTGAACTTCATGTTGGATATGATAGGAATAATCATCTTCTCCACAAAGTTCGCCTCATCCATTCTAATCACAAACTATAGAAAAACAAGCCTATTTCTTTCAAGTACTAACAAAATTCATCTCCTAAACGGAAACCCTTTTTCTTATTTAATCAACAATTTCAGCAAGAAACCACGAAAACTCAAACACTTGCCTGGCGAAGTAACTTAGCAAGATAACAAAGACTGAACTTGCAGCAAAACAAAACCCCTTAAAAGATCAAAAGTCAAACCAAAACACTAGCAACCTGCAATCTATAACAACAACAATCAAACAACCCAGCAAACACAAACCACAGCTTTATTGTCAAGATTTTTAATTCGAGATAAATGCTAATTAGCCAAAACTACTGTAATAGAATATCCCAATTAAAACACGTTTGTTGGCTCGGCTTCGCCACTTTTTTCAATTTCCCACCTAGGAGAACTAGTCATTTCCAAAATAAAAGGCTCCTTCGCTCGCTCTCCTTTTATCTTATTCTTGTCTGGATTCAGTCAGTCTCATGTATTTGAGTTTCCAACTAATAAATTTACATTTCAACAAACACTTGGATCACATTTCATATATCTGAAAGCATACACACACAAAAGACAAAATTAGTGATGTCGACTTCCTGAAATGCAGTTTCGGCATCCCTACGATCCTTATACATCTTATGTTGGGCACCTCAATAACCTAATGCTTGTAACTTTGCTTCATTCCAAGTATTATAAATACCTGACTTACGTCCATCAAACACAACATAATATTTTCCAACCATTTTATCCCTAAAACATAGCAAAATAAAAGAAGAATGACCAAATATTAAAAGTAGATAAATAAGTACTACTTATAAAAGCATAAATAAAGTTTAATGCTTGTTAAGTTCATCGAGCAAAATGAGACATAAATATAACCAAATAAAGCAAACTAAGTTTTTCAAGTACTAAAATTATCATAGTACTAACAATCTTCAACTATCTATATCACTATTTAATCATCATTCTCTACTTCAGCATTAGAAGCATCATCATCCTCTTGCACTGGGGAAGCATTATATTTTCTTGTTGCTTGGAAAAGACATACTTCAATTTCGGGTGGAAATGAGAAATCTTAGAACTGGCGAATGGGCGAGTCAGATTGGATTTGGGTTCGGTTATTTGGGTTGGGTCAGTTCGGGTTAAGGAAATTTCGGGTCATACGGGTTCGGTTAATTTTTTGTTTTGGGTTGGGTCGTTTTCGGGTCATACGATTCAGATAATTTTGGATTTGAGCCTTGGGTTTTCGGGTTCGGGTCCTTACAGTTCATTTTTTCGAGTTGAATAATCAGGTCATTTCGGGTTTCAAATTTGATTCGAGCCATTCAAGTTTGCGTTTTTCGAAATTTAAATAAAATTTTTATTTCTATTATTGTAATTTAAGATTAATAAAAATTATTTTTCAATTGTAATTGTAGTTATAACATTTTTTATAAAATTGATATAAGAAATTCATTATTTTGACTTAGGAAGGCCAATATTGTCTATAACAATATTTTTATTTTATATTAGTTTTTAAACTAACTCTTTTTTGTGACATTTATTCGATAACTTTATATTAAATTTTTACTATAGAGAACACAATTAGTCTTTCCACATCTATTCATTAAATATATACTACATATTAATTTTATACACTCTGGAAAAGACTAACTACCACTTTTAACTTTCAATCAGAGAAGAGCTAATCGCCCCGTTTTCGTCATTTAATCACTTGGTTTTTTACTTCATCGCCCTCAATTCACACTTGATGATTTTTGTTTGTTTTGGGCCATTAAAGTAATCTGATATATATTTGGTTCATGCCCCTTGAATTATGCTCTTTGTTAGTGGGTTTTAAATGAATTTAGGGATTCAACACTTGATGCATTCCTTTTGATGCTAATTAGTTTCCCTTTTTTTTCACTTACTTATTTGGAATTTAAATTTTAATGTTTCGTTTCAATTGCCCAGTTCTACAAAAAATTTTCACCCATTGACTGATAATTTTTTCACTCTAGAATTGTATTGTTAATTTTATAAATATAGTTGCACTATTTCATTTGTACCCTAAATTCCAAGGGAATTTCTTGAGAAATATACTTTTTCCAATAGTTATATCATATTTGTAACTCATATTAATAATTACTAATTGAATTCATGATACCATGGATTAGTTTCAAATTTTTACGACTTCCTGAGAAATGCATAATGATAACATTATTATTCTCTATAGTTTTGTCATATTACAAATATATGTACTGTAGGATTATTTGGTTCAAGACAATTAACTGCTATTAGTAAAGGTTTCCAATGTGATTTACAAAAAAAAAAAGGTTTTTAATGTGATGCAAAGACTGAAAGGCTTTTTGATGCGTAGTGTCTCTTTTGATCTTTGATTTAGAGAGCTTCTTTTTTTTTTTTTTGCCAAAAGATTTAGAGAGATAAAAGTGTTTGCTTTTTTTTTTTTTTGAAAAGTGAAAGTGTTTACTCAATTGAAGAATATCAAGTCTAGTAAGTTTTTTAATGCTCAATAGTATCAATATTTCAATATTCAAGGGGTTAAATTTAGTATTTATAAATTACTTTTTCAAACCTGAGAAACCTAAAAATACACTTGCCCTCGGTGCCCCCACCCTGTATCCGTCATGACTATAACAAAATGATTGTAATGAAAAGACTCCGCAGCGCTAGCGCGGAGTAACCCTCTTGTTTAACATTAATTACACTCCTAAGGTTTTAACTTTTAAGTTAACTTTTCTAAGGTTTTTTTTTACTACTCATGAACATGATATTGAAATGGACTACACAATAGGAGGTACTCCTCTCCTTTCCCATAATCCCACCCCGTCCATCCCAGGTTTTGAACCCGGAACCTCCCACAAGAAGTCCCAAGCTCTTAACCATTGGGGTGTCCCCTTGGGGACAACTTTTCTAAGGTTTTAACTTTTAAGTTCTATACTTTCATGGTTCAAAAGTTCAGTTTAAGGACCAAAGTAAAATACTTTAATATAACTGATAATTCCAATCTTAGAGATTCAAGTCTTAATTAATAAGTACAAAATATATATATATATAGTATACCTACAAAATTGAATAATAACTTAATCCAATGATCCTTGATTAATATATAAATTAAATATTTAAACTAAATTAACCGCAACATTTAAATTTTAAATTAACATAAATTAAATATACAATGCATATGTTTTAACACTAATTTACTAACTAATGAAAATTAATTGTAAATTATTTCAAATTAAAACTAATTAAAAATAAAATTAAACAAATTATGAAAATACATGCTTTTAAATTAAACAAATTAAAATCTGCCAGACTCTAATTTGAACAAATGTGAGACTTTGGGGATTGAATTGCATTACACACTGTGACTACTCTGCACAACAACACAAATCTAAAACGCATTAGCAACATTCAACATTTAAAGAAGGATTAAATTGAACAAGGAGCATTGCGTTTACCTGAATTTAGAAAAGTTTTGGTTAGTATAAATACATATTTTTCTTCTTTTTTTCCATACTTCTTTCTCTCTTTTCTAATCTTCAAAGTATAAATATTTAAATAGTTAGAAAAATATAAATTAATTCTAATAATCAAAGTAAAACTAATTTCTATTATTTGTAATCAATGTTAATGGTATATATATATATAGTTTCAACTTTCAATCAAAAACTAAAAACATTAGTAATAAATATCATGAGATTATGATTTGATGTGGTAAAATAATAAATTGGATTAAAACTTTCAAATATATAATGTTTGCTAATTATTTTACAATGTTTAGTTTTTACAATTTAAATGTTCGGTTAATCTGTCGGGTTAATCGAGTTCGGTTCATTTTGGATTCGGGTAATTTCGGGTACCCAAAAATCCAGGTCATTTTTGGGTTGTGTCTTTTTGGGTTTCGAGTTGGGCGGATTCAGTTTGTTGACTTTTTGGTCAACTCGAGTTGTTTTGGGTTTGGTTTCGGGCGGTCAGGTCAGATTTTGCCAGCTCTAAGAAATCTTGTTTCTAAACCCATGCACCATCTGGATTATTCTCCTAAACAACCAAAATCCATTAAAATCCAAACTGCAATTCAAGACTAGTTCTTATTATAAACTAATTACTAATCAAATTATATTTCTTGAAAACGCATGTCCATGGCAGTTTGATTTCCAGTAGACTTATATATGATTTTCTTCATCCCAAGTAAACCCATATGCAGCTTGCAATAGTTGTTCGATAGCATAATAATGTCTTTTAAGACATCTCAACTTACTTTCAATATGAAGTTTACTAAGTCCACAATTAGGTATCCTATGCTCCATCATTGTTACTATTATAACTATGCATAATTAAAACAATTTCACTATATAGCAAACATCAAACAACAACAGCAGCTAGACCTATATCTATAATCTCCCTAATGCAAGTCTATCACGCATCGTGTTCTTCCTCAACAACAATTGTAACAACAAACAACAAACACATCAACAATACATAAACCTCAAAAAATTAATCGATATGAACTTTTTATAACTAAAATTTTACATAAATCCCCAAACAGAATTAAAATCCCCATATTTTAAAACCCTAAATCACCAATTTGACATAAAACCCTTAACCGAATTAATATCCCCAATTTTTAAAACCATAATCCCCAATTTTACATAAAATAGTTAAACTGAATTAAAAAACCCCAATTTTTGAAACCCTAAATCCCTAATTTTAAAAAGAAATTTCATAATAGAGCATACCCTAAAACCCTCAAAGACCCTAAACTAATCAAACATTGAACCCAACAGCAAACCCAAACAAATCACAACAATCCGAAGCAAACTATAGCAAGAAATCAACACTTAAAGAAATTCAGTTGAAAAAGATGAACTAACTGAAGCAAATATTAACTTACAGTGACGCAAACGTTCGAAGATAGCCCAAATTGGACCACTACAATCTTCAAAGAAGCAAGCTGAAGTTCGAAATCGCAAAAATAAGGTAGCACAAAAGAGATTTGCAGAGAGAAGAAGAAGGGGAAGAGAGCGGTTAGGGTTTGGAGAGAAAAGAAAAAAGAAGTGAAAGAATAAAAAAAGGACAAACTCGGTAATGTTATCTGATGGTCCAATGTAATAAAGTTGACAACTGAGGGCAACAAAGTTCTAGCATACTAATTATTGAGGGATGTTTTGTCCAAAAAAAGGAAATAGCTTGGCAATGTTACAATACCTAGGGGGACTCGATATTGACATTCCTGGTAATGTCAAAATGTTGACGTGGCATGGTAATGTCATTACCAGATAATGTAAGTTTCTTGTGCACCAAACAAGTGCATATCACATTACAGCGGTCACATTACAGAGTTAATGTCACATAACCCCACCAAACGCCCCTAAAGAAATTTCTATACAAAGAAAAGAAGAGAATTTTCTTAGTATTCTAATGGTGCTAATATAGAAGCTATTTTAATTTGATTTTTATTCCCAAAATATTTCTACAAATCAACCGAATTACATTAAACAAATACGTAGTCAACAGTTAACTCTTGAGTCATGGAAGTCTTGTCCATTAATTCATTTTTAAAAGACTAAACTACCATTTTCCCCCTTGAACTTGTAGTGTTTGGACGTTTTGTCCCATGAACTTCAATTTTGGCCATTTTGTCCCCTGAACTTCAATTTTGGGACGTTTTGCCCCCTCAACCTAACGGCACCGTCAAGCCGCTGACGTGGCATTGCCATGTCAGCGGTTTTGTCCGACGTGGCAACACCACATGGGTCGGGTTGTCTGACATGGCAATGCCACTTGGCATTTCCACGTCAGCATCTCGACGGTGCCGTTAGGCTGACGAGGCAAAACGTCTCAAAATTGAAGTTCAACAGACAAAATATCCAAAATTGAAGTTTAAGGGCAAAACGTCCAAACGCTAGAAGTTATGGAAAATGGTACTTTAGCCATTTTTAAAAGCCTGAAAAAGCCGGTCAACAAGGAGATCATCCAAGAAAACCCAATTAATTTGCTTATGATCTTGTGATACTGTAGGAATAGGAGTATTTATTTTTGCTATCAAAAGTAGTTAAAGAGGGAGCTTGACTTAACAGATTGTATCGTTGTAGTGGTGTCAACTGTCAAGGCTGGATTCTGGAGCCAAAGTCTAACGCGCAAACTTTGATCAGCTTCCTACTCTTTTCCTAACTTTTGATGATTACCATCCTTGCAAGTGACACTAAAGAAATCAAATCATCTCATTTACCATTATTATTAAATTTAATACTACTATATATTAATTAATATTAAGTCGAGAATTTTATAGTCAAAGCTCAAACAGCTGCTTCAAAAACTCCTTTTAATTATTTGGAATACATGTATATATAAAATAAATATATTAAGTTCATCAAACAATTAAGCTCAATTTCCACGTGCCTGCCTCGCCTAGCCGTCAAGCCGGCGTATTCTTATTTGATTGCTTATTACTACTACTATAATAATAATAATTAAATAAGACTTCTAACTACCATGTTAGAGTAAACAAATTATGTGTTGACTATCAATGTATATAAGCAGCAATTCATTCTGTAAATCTCACGTTTTCAGTTCATTCTTTTCATTTTGTAACTTTTCTAGTATACCATGTGGTGAATTGAGTAATAATATAATTTGTTGTTTACTATAAGTTTTTTTATATATATATATAACAGATTAGTAGTATAAGTATATTGAAATTCAAGTATTGTTAAGTAAAAAAAAACAGATTTTTTGTCTAACTTGATTTCAAATTAATGGAGACGATGTAATATTACCATCTATCAATTATATATCAAAGATTAGTACTACTATGTAGTACTATATATGCATTTCATATGAATCTTCTTTTTACTTCATATTTAAGTGTCATTAATTTTAATATTATATATATATCGGCGCACTGATAATGATAAGGATAATAATCATTTAAGCTAGCTAGTAGATATTCACTCAACTATTAGATATTACCCTTAGCCAATTAAAACTGTAATCTATATCCTGTTGTAAGTCTTATCCCATGTAAACTCTCACCAGTATAAGAGCAATAGAAGGCTGCTCACTACGTTTAATGTGAGACAGATTTTCATCATAATTTCATCATCAATATCAGTTTAAACATGGCATCAGGGCCAGCTATGTCTTCCATTATTTCTTCATCCACCTCCTCCTCCTCCTCCACCTCTTCCGTTGTCTCTAACAGCACTATGACTTCCTCTCTAGGCTGTTCTCCATCTATCACCACTGCTACAAACTTCAATCACCCTATTCCTGTGCGACTTGACCGCACAAACTTCCTTCTTTGGAGGTCACAATTGTTGCATGTTATTCGTGGCCACAATCTGATAAGCTATATCGATGGAACACTTGCCTGCCCACCTCAATTTTCTTCTTCATCCGCTACAGCTGCTGCAGCAACTGATTCTCTCACCACCCAACTTTCAGAAACTGATCCACTCACCACCCAGCTTTCTTCTCAACTTCCCAATCTTGATTTTATGAATTGGCAAAGACAAGACCAGCTTTTGCTTAGCTGGATACTCTCCTCTCTAACAGAACCGGTTCTTGCTCAAGTGGTTGGTTGTACATCTTCACACTCCTTATGGACTTCTTTGGAGAAAATTATTTGCCAATCAATCGCGAAATCGCATTATGCAACTTCAACTTGAACTTCAAACCACAAAGAAAAGAAATCTCTCTATAACTGATTACCTCCAAAAGATCAAATATATTGCTGATAACCTTGCCATTGCTGGACATCCAGTTTCTGATCAAGATCTTATTCTCCAGATACTTGCAGGACTCGGATCAGAATATGACTCACTGGTCGTTTCAGTCTCTACTCGAATAGAGCCTACCACCATTGATGATCTTCACAGCCTATTGTTGAGTTATGAATATAGGCTTGAGCAGCATAACCTCTCTAAAACAACCAATCACTGCCAATATTGCCACCAGATCTCCCCCCTCTAATGGCAGATCATCTTGAAATCAGCATCGTGGCAGAGGAAATTACAATTCATCCAATTCTTTTCACAACACCAATCACTGCCAATATTGGCACCAGATCTCCCCCACCCCCCCCCCCCCCCATCTAATGGCAGGTCATCTTGAAATCAGCATCGTGGCAGAGGAAATTACAATTCATCCAACTCTTTCCGTGGCCGTGGTAGAGGACGTGGTCGATCAACTTTTCAGTCTGGTTCCAACTCCAACAACTTAACTGGTGCTTCAATCAATCGGCCTCAATGCCAAGTGTGCATGAAATTTGGCCACTCGGCACTGAATTGTTATCATCGCTTTGATCATGTATATCAAGCTTCTACAGCTATTAATCCATCAGCCTTATTGACCTCAATAGCTTCTTCTATCCCATTTGATGATGATTGGTATCCAGATTCTGGAGCTAGCAACCATCTCACTGCAAATCTATCTAATTTATCAGTGCAATCTGAGTATCAACGGATGGATCGAATAAAAGTAGGAAATGGAACAGGTTTGCAAATAAAACATGTTGGCTCTTCTAAACTACCTTCTCTTACCCGTCCATTATATCTTAATAATGTTCTTCATGTTCCATCTATAACCAAAAATCTAATTAGTGTCTCTCAATTTGCTTTGGATAATAATGTCTTCTTTGAATTTCACTATTCTTTTTGTCTTGTTAAGGATCTATTCTCAGGCCAGGTCCTTCTCAGGGGCGTGCTTGATAACGACCTCTATCGTCTTCTTCCCAATTCATCTTCTTCCACCAGCTACTCTCCTCAGGCCTTTGTTGGTGAACGTGCATCTTCAGATGTTTGGCATAAATGCTTGGGTCATCCATCTCCTCGAATAGTCCAGCAAGTTATTTCATCTAATAAATTGCCTATCAAAGGCAATAAGTCATTATCTTTTTGTTCTTCTTGCCAATTAGGATAGTCTCATAAGTTACCTTTCAAGTTGTCTACTTCTATTTCTGAAAATCCTCTGGATTTAAGTCATTCAGATGTATGGGGACCCTCTCCAACTTTATCAAATAATGGATATTGGTATTATGTTAGCTTTGTTGATGAATTTAGTAAATACACTTGGCTTTTTCCTATGACACACAAATCAGAAGTTTTTCAAATTTTTAAAAAGTTAAAAATTCAAGTTGAAACCTTCTTTGATCGCAAAATCAAATCAATGCAAACAGATTGGGGTGGGCAATATCGCAATGTCTCAAAATTTCTAGAGTCAAATGGAGTCATTCATCGACTTCCATGTCCCCATACACATGAACAAAATGGGAAAGTTGAACGCAAACATCGACAAATCGTCGAAATAGGTCTCACCCTACTCTTCAAATCTTCAATGCCTCTATCTTATTGGTGTGATTCCTTTGTTGCAGGTGTCTTTCTTATCGATCGTCTTCTTACACCAACTCTGCATAACAAAAGCCCATTTGAAGTTTTATTCAAAAAGAAACCTAATTATAATTTTCTAAGAGTGTTTGGTTGTGCATGCTTTCCTTATGTTCGACCATATAATTCTAATAAGCTTCAACCAAGATCCCTCAGATGTGCTTTTCTTGGTTATAGTTCTAAATATCACGGTTACAAGTGTTTACATATCCAGTCAGGTAAAATCTTCATTTCTCGACATGTCATATTTGATGAACTCAGCTTTCCTTTTTCAGAATCCAAATCACACAATAATTTCTCTAATTCATCCACTAGTTCTATTGTATCTAGTTCAATTCCTACTCTATCTTTTAACTTCGCTTTCTCCAATTCTTCCCCTGTAACAGTCTCATCCATGTCTAATAACATTTCTCTTGATGTCTCCAACACAAACTCTACCACTCCTGACTTATCTCCATCGCCATCCTCCTCTACCAGTTCTCCACTTGATCAAAGTACTCATGTTATTTCTTCTCAATCTTTGTCTCCATCTCAACCTCTACCTAAAAGACATCATATGGTAACTAGAACCGATGATAACACTCGAAAAATAAAAACTTATCCAGACAATGTTGCTTACACCTCTACAAGACATCCTCTTCCTCCTTCTATATTAACTGAAACAGACCCAACTTGTTTTACACAGGCAAACAAAGTTCCAAAATGGAGAGCTGTTATGGTTGATGAGTATAATGCTCTAATAAAAAATGGCACTTGGATACTTACAACTCTTCCTGTAGGTAAAAATATTATCGGATGCAAATAGGTCTTCAAATTGAAAAGAAAATCTTATGGGTCAGTGGAGAGACACAAAGCCAGACTTGTGGCTAAAGGCTACAATCAAGAAGCTGGAGTTGACTATACAGAAACTTATAGTCCAGTTATCACACCAGTAACCATTCGAGTGGTGATTACTCTTGCTCTCAAAAATGGTTGATCTCTAAGACAGCTTGACGTAAATAATGTTTTCCTCCATGGTTGCTTACAAGAGTAGGTCTATATGACTCAGCCTCTTGGGTTTGTTCATCCGAATAATCCAACAACAGTATGTCGACTACGAAAGGCCATCTACGGACTCAAACAGGCTCCCCGAGCCTGGTTTCAGAGGTTAAGTACTCGTTTGCTTAAGCTTGGTTTCATAAACTCCAAATCTGATTCCTCTCTGTTTATTCAACATACAACAGCAAGTCTCACTATCATTCTTGTATATGTTGATGACATTATTGTCACTGGTTCTCATGATGCTACTATTAGTTCACTGGTTAATGATCTTGACAACTCTTTCAAGTTAAAGGATCTAGAGACACTACATTATTTTCTTGGGGTTGAAGTGGAGAAAAATTCTTTTGGGATGATTCTATTTCAACAGAAGTACATACATGATCTACTTACAAGAACAAAAATGGTGGGAGCAAAACCTTGCAATACACCAGCAGCTACCAATGTACATCTTTCTAAAAACATTGGCGATCCATTTCCTGATGTAACACTTTATCGGCGCACTGTTGGGGCACTTCAATATGCCACCATTACAAGACCTGAAATAGCTTACTCTGTTAATAAAGTGTGTCCGTTTATGCAGGCTCCTACACATGATCACTGGGCTGCAGTGAAACGTATTCTTCGGTATCTCAAAGGAACAAGTCACTATGGTTTTTGTTTGCAAAAGCCTACCACTCTTGCCTTAACCGCCTACTCTGATGTAGACCGGGCAAACTGTCCTGATGATAGGCGCTGCACCATAGGTTACTCCATTTTTCTTGGCAGTAATTTGGTTTCCTAGAACTCGAAGAAACAACCCACAGTTGCACATTCTAGCACAGAGGTTGTGTATAGAAGTGTTGCCCATGCTACAGCTGAGTTAATTTGGCTTCAAAGTTTATTGCGCGAACTTCATCTCTTTTTGCCTACTGCTCCAGTGTTTTGGTGTGATAATCTTAACACTACATGTCTTATAGCCAATCCCATCCTTCATGTAGGGCTGCAAACGAGCCGAGCTCGAATGAGCTTGAACACGAACTCAGTCATGTTCGCGAACATTTTGCCTTGTTCAAGCTCTGTTCGTGTTCGTTTAAATTTTATGAGGCTCGTTCGAGCTCGGCTCGTTTATAAAATGCAATGTTCATGTTCGTTTATGTTCGGCTCGGTTAAATGTTCTTGTTCGTGAACAATGAACAAACGGGTTCATGAACACTAATTGAACACGTTCACGAACATATATTAATTTATCAATAAAATAAAAGTTGTTTTGAACAACTTAGCTAAACAATAAACAAGCCATAACTAAACAAACAAACACATAAATGATTTTAAATGGATATAATAATATATTTTTTAATATTAATGAACCATAAATGAATTTTAAACTTGTATTTAAACGAACAATAAACGAGTTAATAAATGAACATTTATCGAACATGTTCGCGAACATAAACGAACTGAACACTCATTGTTCAAGCTCGGTTCGTTTATTAAACGAAAACTAAAATTTTGTTCATGCTCGTTTATTTTCCAAATAAACGAACATAAACGAGCTTTAATCGAGCTTGTTCACGAGCCGTTCATCGAACATCATGTTCATTTGCAGCCCTACCTTCATGCAAGAACCAAGCACATAGAAATTGACTACCATTTTGTCCGGGAAAAAGTGGAAAACAAAGCTCTTGATGTGCATTTTGTCTCCTCGGCGGGTCAACTGGCTGATATTCTTACAAAGCCTTTGTCTTCCCAGCCCTTTACTCTCCTTCGAAGCAAGCTCAAGGTGATTCCATCCCCCATTCGCTTGAGGGGGAATGATAATGATAAGGATAACAATCATTTAAGCTAGCTAGTAGATATTCACCCAACTGTTAGATATTACCCTTAGCCAATTAAAACTGTAATCTATATCCTATTGTAAGTCTTATCCCATGTAAACTCTCATCAGTATAAAAGCAATAGAAGGCTGCTCACTACATTTATTGTGAGACAGATTTTCATCATAATTTCATCATCAATATCAGTTTAAACCCTTACAAAAAAGAGTCCATATTGTGTTGTCTCATTTTCTTCATTCTTATCTATGTTTTCAGTTAAGCAAGTTTAATTTTGAACATTATTTATGAAAATAAATTTTATACCAAAATTTCAATTTTTTTAAAAAATATTTAAGATTCATTAAAGTTTCCAAATCTTGTTTTAAAATTTTTCATAACCTATAATCTTATCTTATAATAATTAATTCTAAAAGACGATATAGATTGACCCCAAAAAATCAATTTATAATGGACTAAATAGCCCCTTTGCCCCCTGAACTTTGCAAATTTCAGCTACTTTGCCCCCTGAACTAATAATTGTGCCTAAATACCCCTCGAATTATCAAAATCTAGCCAATCCCCCCTGGCCGTCAACTCCGTTAGTCACGTGCAGTCACGAGACTAACGTTTACGTCATGAGGGGTGTTAAGTGCTGATGTGGAATATCCACATCAGCTCATGTGGGACCCACGACCCACGGGCGGGAAAAAGCCCGCCCGAAGAAAAAGAAATCAGAAAAAAAGGAAAAAAAAAAAAGGAAATCGAATTTCGAAATCATAAAAACAAAGAGAAGAACTAAACCTAAAAAACAAAAGTTTAAATCAGAGAAATTGATTGGAAGAAAGGAAAGAGAGAAGAGTGAAAGAGAGAAAAGGCTGAAGATTCGATTCTTGGAAAAGATTAATCAATGGAGAACGACGTTGATGGTGACGGTGACAGAGAAGAAGATATTGTTGCTGCCTATTTCGAAAATGAAAAGAATAGACAAAGTGGGATGAAAATGACTGAAGAGGTTAGTTTTCAAGTGTTTAAATAGTGCGATTGGGGTTTTTTAATTATCGATTAAGGGGTTAAAGTGTAGATTACTTTAATTAAACATTGTTTACTGTTCAAAAAAGCATTATTTTGACTGTACGGTCTGACAAATTAGGGATTGGGTAATTTGGGATTAGTGCTAAACTCGACAAATTAGGGTTTAAAAAATACTTTGTATGAGTTTAATGGTATTGGGTTTAACATTCAACTCTAAGAAAATGCTGTCAGTGGACCCTTTTTGTCTTCTTGTCAGCGATTTCATGAATAAATTATGGTTGGTTTGGTGGTTCTTTGTTGTGTGGTTGTGGTGCTTGTGGGTTGTGCCGTTTTAGGCACTAATGTGTGTCGTTTTGGGTAGCCATTTTGGGATTGCCATTTTGGTTTTACCATTTATGCTGCCATGTATAATTCTGTTTATTGTACTTGTGCTTTTGTTTCTTGTCTTTTTCAATTTGTTATTGGAGTCTGTTATGGTTAAACTTTAGATAAATAATTGTATATTGTTAAATGGCAGATTGACCCTGACCATGATGATGGTATAAGCTTTTACATGACTGTTTGCCATGGTGGAAAGTTTGTAAAAGATCCAAACCTTAGATATGATGGAGGGAGTAGAAAAAGGGGGTAAAGATGATCCAGATACATATAATTGGAAGGAAATTGAGCATTTTGTGTTAAAATAGTTAAAGTATCAATCTATGGGTAGGGTGTATTTTCATGATTCACTATGTAAAGAGTATAATGACAGCATGCAGCTTATATATAATGATGAGAGCATTCTGGGGATGACTGATATTTGGAGGAAAGTGAGGTTAATGACATTATATATAGAACATGACATTGATGATGCAATTGAACCTCCATTATATATTGAGTATGGTGCAGAATCTGCTGTTGGTGGTAATTTTGAGAACCAGGCTGATAAGGAGGGGTATAATGGTCATGTTGGGGCTGGTGGGGGGTTAAATGAAGAAGTTAATGTGCAAGAAGTGGTTGGTGATGTTTTTTCAGAGCATATTGAAGATGTACGGGCTGGTGAGGGTTTAAATGAGGAAGTAAATGTGCAAGAAGGGGTGGGTGATGATTTTTCAATCCATATTGAAGATTTACGGGCTGGTGAAGGGTTGGATGATGGTTTAGGTGAGATTCCAGTTGAGTTAGAAAATGAATTTGAGGATTTCCTTCAACAAAAGGGAATTAAAAAAGCTCACCTAGTTAGGACCAGGTGTTTGTCTGATGGGGAGGGTGATGAAGAATTGGAGAAAGGTAGAGACTTGGCACAAAAAGCTGCTGTAAAGGCTTTTAGGAAAGCAAAGAAGCAAGCTGCATCTAAGAACAGAGATGATGACAAGGACCAAGAAGATCTGTCTAATTCCCATCCAATTCCAGATCCAAATCCACTGAATGATGTTGAGGTAAGTAGTGAGAATTTAGAATTGGGGTCTGATGATAATGTTAGCATAGAGCAGAATGATGAGTGTTCTGAAGCAGCAGGAAGTTCATCGGAGGAAATCCAAGTGGAAACATTTTAATGAGAAGTCTGAGAACCCTGAGTTCTGTAAGGACATGGTCTTTAGGTCTAATAACCAGTTTAGGGAAGCAGTAAGAAAGTGGGCTAAACTGAATCTGTTTGAGACTTTTTTGTGAAAAAAGATGCTAATCGAATTAGAGTAAAGTGTAAATCTGCTCCAAACTGTCCTTGGGTGATTATGGCTAGTGATTGCAGTCAATGTAGAGGGTTCAGGGTCAAGACTTTTCATGATGAACATGTATGCTCCGGAGCTTTCACAAGTAAAATGTCGAAAGCAAAAGATACAGCTGAAAGAATGCATGAAACTATTAGATTGAACCCTAAAATGACATTGCTTCAGATTCAACAATCTGCTGAGGACATTTTTAAGGTCAAGGTTGCCATGAGAACATGTATTAGGGCCAAAAAACTAATACGAGATAAAATTGCTGGAAACTACAATGAGGAATTTGCTCTGATGTGGGATTATGCAAATGAATTATACGAGAAGAACCCAGGCATCACTATTAAATTGGAAGTTAGGAGAGTAACAAAAGACTCTCCTGCACACTTTCGAAGGTTTTATTGTTGTTTTACTGCTCTGAAAAAAAAGATGGAAAGAAGGTTGTAGGAGGATAGTTGGGGTAGATGAGTGTTTCTTGAAGGGCCCATATAAATGGCAGATTCTTAGTGTAGTTGGAAAGGATGCAAATGACCAAATGTATCCTGTAGCTTGGGTTGTGGCAGAGACTGAAGATGTTGATACATGGGCATAGTTCTTTGCACTGCTGAAGGATGACTTAGGTGTATGTGAAGGTATTAATTTCACAGTCATGTCTGACCAACAAAATGTAATTCTCTCTTCTCTCCCTTTTGTAATAAACTTGCTTTTGGATTGTTATAGCATGTATTAATTCATCTTTTTTATGGCTGTCAGGGTTTGAAACGTGCACTTAGTGAAGAGCTTCCAAGGGCTGAGCACAGAAATTGTGCCAGACATGTGTTTTCGAACTGGAGTGGGAAGTCTTTGGATCGGTCTTATGAGCATGCATTTTGGGGTATTATGAAGGCTGGTACAGAGCGAGAATGGCAAACACTACAGGATGAGTTGATTGGCAAGAATGATGTTATTGGAAAGGAGCTTATGGTAGAGGAGAAAAACCCAACAGCATGGACAAAGGCCTTTTTTGGAGAGCATGCGAAATGTGACATGGTGGACAACAATATCTGTGAATCTTTTAACTCTATTCTATTGGTGGCAAGAACCAAAAGTATTATTTCATGCTTGGAGCAAATTAGAGAGGATACAATGAAAAGAATTTTAGCTAAAAGAAATTTCTGTGCAAAATGGAAGTAAAATTATAGGCCTTTGATTAAGAAGAAGTTTGATGAAAGGAAAAAAGAAGCTAGGGATTGGAGAATACAGTCTTATGGTGCGAATGGGGCTCAAGTAAAGAAGGGCAAAAGCAGCTACATTGTGAAGCTGGACAGAAGGACTTGCAGCTGGAGACTTTGGCAGATTTCTGGAATCCCTTGCTGCCATGCCATCTGTGCCATTTGGAATACTGGAGGTGAACCTGATAACTTCCTCGACCCATGTTAGAGTTAGGAAACATGAGATCCTACCAGTATGATCTACATCACATTAATGGGTCTCATGAATGGAGAAAGCTAGACAGGGAACCTTTGCTGCCACCACTTAAAGAGAGGCAAAGCCTAGTAAACCAAAGAAGAATAGGAGAAAGGGGCCTGAAGATAAAAATTTGAGACCTGGGACTAGTAGAAAGAGCACCATAATTACATGTGGCTAGGGGCGGATTTATAGGGAGCAGGCAGGGGCCATCGCCCCCCCCCCCCCCTAAAATCCTGTAAACCTCAAATAGAGGTTGAAATTGTTACACCTTGGCCCCCCAAAAAAATTAAAACGTGCCCCCCTTGCCCCCACTAAATCTTAACATTCCTTTTATATAGTTTAGATAAAAAGTTATGGGCCGTGTGTTCTTGCTTGTATAAAAGTAGTAACTTATTTTAGCCCAATTTAAATTTTAGTAGATAAAACAAAAGTAATTTTCTAAGACCCAAATTCAATACTTAATAGTTAATAGGTTAAAGAAAATCATACTTTTTTTCCCAATTACAAAGTGGAATTCTCATATAAATAGGATAAAAATTATTCTTCTATTCTAAAAAAAAGGGGGAGAAGGGTCAAATTGTTGCATATTATAAATAGTCATAATCCTAAGCATAAATCGTATCATAAGTTTTTTTTTTCAAGCTTCATGAGGAACAAATCAAAGTAAAACCAAATAGTCATAATCCTAAGCATATGGAGTATATACTTTATTTAATAAAAATCATTCTATATTTACTTAAAAAAAATTCAATATACTTCGCCCCCCTTTAAGAATTTCCTAGCTCCGCCCCTGCATGTGGCAGATGTCATCAGCAAGGACATAACAAGAGAAGGTGCACAAATCCACCAACAGCTAAGGTATAAATGAATTATCATCAAAACTATGATAATAATGTGCTTTCATTCTATATGGCAGGTTGTAAAAAAGCAAAAACATGCACCAACCAAACCCACTGAAACTGCCAATGCCAATTCCACTCAAGCAAGCAAACCTCGACCAAGGATGGTCTCAAAAGCTTCATCAACTTGAACTGCTTTGCCTGGCATCACAATTAGAGAAAATATTGCAGTATCCAAGACACAATCACAACCAATGCAATCTGCTACATCAGACAATGCAAAAGGCAAACAAAAGGTGACAGAGCCACCTTTGAGGTTTAAGAAAAAGTCTACTAAAGGCATGGGATTGTACCCCAACAAAGATGGCAACTCTACCTTTTATGTAAGTTCATTTGTAGCATTTTAATTGTCAATTTTCATTATGTGTGCTATATATCTTCTTGCTGATGTAAACAAGAAATTATGCTGATAATTTGCAGAATGCATTTGATTTTGGAA
The DNA here is from genome assembly GCA_001974805.1 of Corchorus capsularis. NCBI lineage: Eukaryota > Viridiplantae > Streptophyta > Magnoliopsida > Malvales > Malvaceae > Corchorus > Corchorus capsularis. Next base: position 28,653 of record AWWV01007473.1, read on the forward strand.
ACTCTTTAAAAGGACCTGTTGTTGGAACTAAACGGGTGAGAAAATCAAGTGCAGATCCTATTGGGACTTAGGAGTCGGTCAAGAAGCAAAAATTAGCTACCAGGGACTTTTTTCTTTTCTGTTATTGTTTAGGATAGTACAATTCTGGAAATGTAATAGATATTCTGGAAATCAAGTGCAGATCCTGTTTTACCAATGTCATTTTGGGACACATGAATATTGTACCAGGTTTTGAATGACCAAAATACTTTTTTGAGAATCAGGTTTAAGCACAATCTGTGCAACCAATATTGTATTCAACATTATTGAATTCAAAATGGTATCAATAGTAAATGGTGTATTCAGATTCTTGAAGCCATCAAAGTTATATTTTCATTGCTAATTGGATATGCTAATACATGTTTTACAAACACTTGCACTATTGTAGTAGCAGATATCCATTCCCATTGGAATTTCTTTTGAAAAACAACAAAATCAAACCATTTAAAACACAAGAAACAAAAAAAAGCACATTCTGTAAATTTCTTTTGACTTCTTGTTTGAGCATGCTTTTTGTTTTAGTCTTCTATTTTCCTCTTTAAGAAGCTCCACTTCAACTCTAATTTTCTCTATTTCTTCAGAGTGGCCTCCATCAGACTTTCCAGTGGCTTCATTATCAACAACATTGCTCCCAACAAGACCGGTCGATATGCTGCCACCACCATCAACATTGATTCCAACATTCCATAGCTGCATTCTTAGCCTTTCATTTTCTTTACCAAGCCTAATTTTTTTTCTCTCGGAAAGCAAACAACATGTCTACAAGTCTTTTCGGCAGAGATTTTTCATACCAATCAAAATAGTTGCAGCCACCTTCCTCTTAAACCGAAAATAGAAGAAGACAAACAATAATTTACACAAACCCCAAATCGGTTACCCATATTTTTCATTAAAAATAAAAAGAGTTAACCCAAAACTCAAAAACTCACCCGCCATCTACTGCAACCATAGAATCTTCTACTGGCGTTCTCTTTTGTCCAAGAAGTTACAATTGGAGAGACTTGGTTGCAATAACAAAGAATCTCCCCATTAGAATTGCACCTGATTTGTGAAGAATAATCTCTTGATCGAACCCATGAATCTCGAAAGAGGAGAGAATCTAAGAAAATGGAGGGAGGAGGCTGAGAAGAATGCAGAGAATGAAAAAAGGGGGTTATATTAGATCTCCTTTTATTTCGATTTCCTTTTTTTCATTTTTTTTCTGATTTCTTTTTATTCGGGCGGGTATTTTCCCGCCCGTGGGCCGTGGGTCTCACATGAGCTGACGTGGATATTCCACGTTAGCACTTAACACCCCCTGCACTTAACACCCCCCTGACGGAAACGTTAGTCACGTGACTAACAGAGTTGACGGTCGGGGGAGATTGGCTAGATTTTGATAATTCGAGGGGTATTTAGGCACAATTATTAGTTCAGGGGGTAAAGTGGCTGAAATTTACAAAATTTAAGGGGCAAAGGACTATTTAGTCCATTTATAATGTGGAATGAAGTACTTTGTGTGTTTAAACTTTGAACTTTAATCCGTCAACCAACCTCCATGTATGGATTTTTTTTATATAAAAAAAAAAAAAAGAAAAAATAATTGGAATTATCTTTACCGAATATATAATATGGAATACAATAACTTGGAATTGTTTCAAACTTCAATTGGAATCATTACTAATTATCAAATTGAGAAACATCTATGATTATAAGTTATAACCCATACTAAAAGAAAAACAAAATGACATGAGCGGAAGCTTTGGATGAGATTTCAGATATTTTTCTCAAAACCTTGTGAAAAAGAACATAGATTTGAAACGTACTAACAGTTACTCTGAATACGTCACTCACACCCAAATAACACGAAAACTTTCCTTACTGTCACTGAGTCAGACTCAGATACATTGAAACGAGTCTCCAAATTGGACACTGAGTTACTGTGCGAAAACGTCCCTACCAACTAGCCAACGACAAACAACTTGACTCGATGAACTCATCCATTTGCCCAATTAATTAATTAATTAAAAACCAAAATGAAAAAACAATTTCATTTATTAAAACTTAAAAGTTAAAACCATGCGCCTTTATTCGGACATAGGAACAAGTCTATGGACTATGTACGCTGTTCCTCTGAGTCAAAAATGACCCAACGCGTTGAACCTTTTTGGCTTCTTTTTGGTAACTCTCTTACACTTTGACAACCTTCCAAGCAACATCTTCACTAATACAGCAGCCTCCTTCTATTATCCATTCCCTCTCCTCTCTAATATATAACCCTCCCCCCTTCACTCTCTTCTGCCCAAACACCAAACAAGACCACCAAAAAGGGCAAGAAGAATTTTTCTTTTAAAAAAAAATATTACGGTTTTTGTGATTTATTAATTCAGAGACATGGGTTTTGAAGATTCAGACAGGAGTTCGAAGCCTGTAATGATAAGGGAAGTTTGGTCGGATAATTTGGAATCAGAGTTCGAGTTGATCAGTCAGGTAATCGATGAGTACCCTTTCATTTCTATGGACACCGAGTTCCCGGGTTTGGTTTTCAGGCCGAAAGTGGACCCTTCTAGACCTTACCACACCCAATTCAAGCCCTCCGATCATTACAAGATCCTCAAATCCAACGTTGATTCTCTGAACTTGATCCAAGTCGGCCTCACCCTCTCCGATGCCTCCGGTAACCTGCCTGACCTCGGCACCGACACTCAGTTCATCTGGGAATTCAACTTCTGCGACTTCGATGTCGAGCGTGACGCTCACGCTCCTGATTCCATCGAGCTTTTGAGACGCCAAGGGATCGATTTCCAGAAGAATAAGGAACAAGGGATAGACTCGGTGAAGTTCGCCGAGTTGATGATGTCGTCGGGACTCGTTTGTAATGAGTCGGTGAGTTGGGTGACTTTCCACAGCGCGTACGATTTCGGGTACCTGGTTAAGATCCTCACGCGCCGGGACTTGCCCAGGGGCTTGGATGAGTTTTTGAGAATTCTCAGGGTGTTTTTCGGAAACAGAGTTTATGATGTGAAGCACATGATGAGATTTTGCAAGAGCTTGTACGGTGGGTTGGACCGGGTCGCTAAGACCCTCGATGTGAACCGGGCGGTTGGGAAATGCCACCAAGCCGGTTCCGATTCTTTGCTGACTTGGCACGCGTTCCAGAAAATCAGGGACGTCTATTTTGTCAATGATGGACCCGAAAAACATGCCGGTGTTTTGTATGGATTGGAAGTTTATTAAATTTTGTTAATTACTATACATTTGTAGAATTATTCAATCTTAATAATTCGATTTAATTCATTGATTAAATTAAATTAAGTTGAAAATTTTGTACATTACAATATAGTATCAAAAAATTTTATTCAACGACCCAAGATTTGTCAACTTCTTCTCTTTAACATGATTATTATAATTGCATTGAGCATATACTTTAGTTGAGATTAAATTAAAGTAAGCACATCAAATTGTTCAAATAAGAAATTATGAACTTGGTCATAATTAACTATCGAATAGAATATAGAAGTGTAGGTGAGACAGACTTTACTCTTTAGAATAGTCTCTTTTGGCAGCCGCTTAACTGCTTTGAGTTGATGATTGACTTTGACTTCTAATTCTCATCGTTGCTATTGGAAATCCATCTGACTAGTAGTATTTTGCTATTGGTGATTAGGTGTGCTAGGTAGGAAGCGAAGGAGACAAATTAAAAGCATTGCAACTTTGGACAAACTTGGGATATGGCTTCCTCGGTTCATATATGACCATGAGATCAAAGTTGGAAATTGTCAGGTATTCACATTAGAAATCCTCCTTATTCTCCTTAATCATTCTTTAACCTGCTTCAATTCTTTATTAGTATTAAATAATATAATATACATAAATGTTCAATCTTGTTGAGGACCATATTAGTAAGGCCCAATAACAAGGAAACAAGAATGGGTTTGGTGTTGGGCTTGCCTTAAAGCTTGGATCTTTTATCTTCAAAGAGCCTTCAAACCTTATACTTCCAAATATTTTAGAAATCTAGACCTTAGTCTTATGATTACACTATGATGCTTTCAAGTAATTTCAAGGATTAGTATGATGCAAGTATGACAATGATGGAAAGAATAAGGGAGGGGTTTATGTGGATGAGGTCTTAGAGAAATCTTTCCTATACTTAACGTATGACTTTATATAAGGTGGTTGGTAAATCAGGTGAGACCTGTCATATCATATCAATCGTACTAATGTACTTGTGTACATGTGGGTACTCTTCCTATTTGATAGGAAATGAGAGCAACTAGCTTGATCGACCTATCTGACCTTTCGGTCTTGAAACAATTCATTGCATTGATATTTATCAATTCCAATATCAATAAACTCGATTTAGGCTTTTGGATGAATTTCAACCTCTCTAATCATCTCAGTTAATTACTTAGTTCACTTAGTGGGATAATTCACGTACACCTGGATCCCGAAACTAATCTAAAGCTAAACAGGCTGAACCAAGATCAAAGACTGATTTGATCTCAGAAAGGATAGGCTGGTATAACTATTGAATTGCTTGTACCCAACAAAAAAAAGCTATTGAATTGCCATATAAATGTCACATGTTAGTTATTACTTAGGTAATTAGTCCTGTAACATGGTACGGTTGTCTTCCCTCAAAAGCATGCGGAGGAGAGGAGATATGTTTCAATTTCCGTACAGGAAAAAGAAACACCTTGTTCATTTATTTCCACCTTGATCAATTTTTATTGTTGTTTAGTTAGAGAGAATTGCCGAAAATTTAAACTTAATTTCTTATTTTGTTATTTCTTTCTTTTCCCAGGCTGTCTATATTTCCTAATTCTGATATTGTTAATTAATTTAAGTTATTGATCAACCATCTCATTCTCCTCTGCTCTATATGCTTAGGTCCTTTCACTATGGTAGACGAAAGTAAGTTTTGAGATTTTGTTAATTAAGCTCCTTGCTACTTATTATGATGGTAAAAGAAAAGAAAAAAATGATTCTAAAATTGTGATGGAAATTCCTCAATATTTACGCGCAGACTATACTCCATTCTTCATGTTCATGTTGTTAGTAATAGATAGTTTTTCAAAGGAAAAAGAACAGAGCAATTTTCTTACAACTTGGGAAATTAACATTCATCTCCTAGTAAAGAATCAGAACAATTTCTTTTCCCTTATTATAATCTGTCCGTTTCAAGAAATACTACTATCAGGAGTTTAGGATATATAATATATACTATATATTATTTTTAACTACATAGGAAATTACTAAAAGGCTAAATTAAGGATTAATGTGGTGCCTCCTTTTGGTCATTTTTGGTCTTTTTACACTTTTCGGGTGACTAAAAAGCCCCTCTATGAGTTTCCCCTATTCCTTTTCCTTCTACCCTTTTTCGTAATTACACTTTTCGGATGACTGAAAAGTCCCTTTATGAGTTTCCCCCTTCCTTTTCCTTCTACCCTTTTTCGTAATTACACATTTCTCTTGATTGTTTTTAATTAATGTTTGATGCTTTTAATTAATTGCTTCTAAACCCTAAATCCTTAATTACTTTTAATTAATGTTTCTCTCACTGTTTTCTTTTTTCCTCTCACCAACTCAGTTGCTGATTCCTTTCAGTACCTCAGTTCTGATCAATCTTCAAGTTTGTCAAAAATCAAATATTTCCATCACTCCCCTCTGTTTTCACCTTCATATCTCTTTCCTCTTTTTTCTTCGTCTCCATCCCTTCAACATGGGCCGTTCAATATTTTTACCATTCTGAATTAAAATCATTATTTGTTCAATGTGAGTATTATTATCCAATTAACAGCATATTTTATTACCTCTTTGCACTTCCTATTACTTAAAAAAAGAACATGTTCTTGATCTTCTTAATTTTGCATGTCTAAAAAGTTTTTTTTTTTAAGGAAAGAATCATTTTCATTTCTTGATTTGGGATTACAAACGCACAGGAAGACCCGTACACCGCTACATGATTAGCACATTACTGAAACACTAATCTATGAGCCAACAAATAAACCCAGTGAAATCTCATTACAATTCAGATAAATCTCTATGTCCATGAGTAAACTACCTACCTACCAAATACATAAATAAACAAATTACAAATAAACTCACATTCCGTGAGAGTTGAACTTCTAGACCCCATGGTTTAGGTAGGCTGGAACTAAGAGTCCAATACTCTACCACCAGACCAAATGCATTTAATTCAGAATGGTAAAAATATTGAAACTAATCCATTTAAATAATTGCATTTTTACTCTAACCTTATATAATTCAATCAATTAATCAATCAAGCACCACTCTAGAACAAAAAAATATTCTTGACCCTTATATAATTAATTATATTAATATCCTTATTCAATCAGTTAATCAAGTACCACTCTAAAAGGCCAAGAACCATGGAAATTACTAAGAGGCCAAATTGAGGATTAATGTGGTACCACCTTTTGGCTATTTTTGGTCTTTTCTCACTTTTCGGATGACTAAAAAGCCCCTCTATAAGTTTCTCCCATTCCTTTTCCTTCTACCCTTTTTTGTAATTAAACATTTCCCTTCCTTAATTGCTTTTAATTAATGTTTCTACCTCCTTTTCTTTTTCCTCCCACCAACTTAGCTGCTTTTTCCTTTCAACTCCTCAGTGCCGATCAATTTTCAGATTTGCCAAAAATCAAACATTTCATTACTCCCCTCTGTTATCACCTTCACATCTCTTTCCTTTTTCTTCTTCTTCTCCACTCCTTCACCATGGACCGTTCAATGTTTTTCTCCTTCTGAATTATATCACTCTGTCTTCAATGCATTATATCACTCTGTCTTCAATGCGTCTATTATTATCCAATTAACACCATATTCTATTACCTCTTTGCACTTCCTATTACTTACAAATAAAAGCATGTTCTTTGACCTTTTTAGTTTTGCATGTCTAAAAAGTTAGCTTAGACAATATTAAAACTAATCCATTTAAATTGCATTTTTACTGCAACCTTATATAATTCAATCAATTAATCAAGCACCACTTTAGAACAAAGAATATAAATGATTATATTAATATCCTTATTCAATCGGTTAATCAAGTACTACTCTAAAACAAAGAATGCCCGTAGCGCTAGCGCGGACTAATATGACTTGTAGAAATTAACGGGAACTCGTATATATGGAGCATATTAATTGGAAATTAACAGCATCTAAGTAGGTGGACATTGGACAATGATTTGACATAACACATTTATAGTAAAGTGCTGAAGATATATATAGCAAGCAATAGAAATTTCCCGATTTATTCTGCTGTTGCCATTACTAATATTGGAAAGTCTTAATTGGAGAAGTTGAAAACTGTAATGCATTGCAGCTCCTAATTTAAATTCTTCCAGCCGACTGCCGACGAGAGAATTTAAGAAGAACCAATGCTAGGATTACAAAGAGTAAATTTACAGTAATTGAATTGATCGGAATGGGAATTATATATATGATCACAAAGACAGAAGAACAATTTTAAGGCATTACCAGTTATTTTTACTTCTAAATATATATATGGCATGTACCAAGAATTTGACAATGAAAAATTAAGCAACAAAATCAACTTTCACCAAAAGTTTTTTTTTTTTTTTTTTTTTTTTTTTTTGTACTTTTGTTTCTTGAATGAATAGCTCTGTTTTGCATCCTGTTTCGTACCTGCAACATTAATTTACATGTCTTTGGACCAACCAAAAACCTATAAATTGAAATTTTATGATGAATATTGCTACTACAGTAATGTTACAGTAGTGATCACATGAAGAATCCAACAAATCTTCGTCTGTTTTTCACCTTACTCTTAGCAAACTATCAATGCCTTCATTTAACTCTCTCTCTCTCTCTATATATATATATATCTAAAGACTATAATAAATAAAGCTACGGAAATATATTTTGCAAACCTAGCTCTTTGAGCCTAATGGTCATGAAGAACATGAAGCTTCCTTCAATCTGCAAGAGACCAAAAGCCAAAGGGTTTTGGAAATTATCACTTTTCAAGCACATCAAGGCCATTTCATCCATAACCAAGCCCAAAATTAGTTTAAAGAATATTTCCAATTCTGTTTTATCCGACAGCACTTCCAAGTTTATTACAATGCTGCAGCTGGACTCCTCCTGGTCATCAATATCTCAGTCAAGGCGATATTGCTTATCCACATCAGTGCCTACACAAGAGTGTGAAGAAGTGGTGGAGATGGCTAACAAGGCAGTGAGATCAAATAGGCTGTTTTTCGAGCCAGGAAATTATACGAATTCGATACTAGAAGCAGCCAGGTTCCCTTTAAAGGACTGTGTGGCACTAGCATTGGAGACATGGGATCCTTACATGGATTTTCGGATTTCGATGGAAGAAATTGTGGAAGCTTGTCAACTTAAAGATCAGGAGCATCTAGAAGAGTTACTGGCTTGGTACTTAAAGATGAACACAGAAAAGAACCATGGGTTTATAGTGGGAGCCTTCATCGACATGTTTGCCACCATAAATAATTCATCTTGATCCTCTTCTTGTTTTGTTTCTTCTTTTTCTTCAGCTAGCTTCATCGAGGAAGCATGAGGATGCAGATTATTTGAGCTGGGATTTGCTCTAAACAAACTTACATTACCGGTATGTATTGATCTATAACTATATTAAACAATATATAAGAGTTAATCTACACATATATATTATATTACTAATATATAAGGATATTGAACAGCTGATATGATATCTCACAATGTATTGGTCAAACATTATTTAAACAATTTGCTTTGTTCATGATCATATGTTCTTATTCGGACTGGATCAATGAATTTGTTTCCTTTTTTGAGTTTATGGAATTATATGAATATAATTATTATGGTATTAGGAAGGATGAATTAATGTGCATGCAATTGATGTTACATATACATGTCCAAAATTATGTACTGTAATGGATTTGATCTCAATTGCATGTTTTGCTGAATTTGATAGTTAGAAATTTAGAATAGAACGAAGAGGAGAGCTATCAGCTATATATATTTAGCATTAAATACAAAGGCACATATGTTCTTCGTCAAAAACAAAACGGATGTTCTTAATTGATCTTATTTGCGACTATTTCAACACTTCTTATTATGATCAGGTACATCTATTCAAACAGTTTTTGGTTCTTAACAAGTCAATATATTAATTAAAAAGGAATTGACTATGATAATTGATATGTGTAGTTGTCAATTAAATCAATGAAATTTCTTTAATTCTTTTCTTTATAATACATATTTCTCATTAATTTATATTTTCCTTCTCTTCTTTTTTTTCCCAACAGAAATTATTTACAATATACATATCAAAAGGGTTATCTTATAAAGGAGGGGAAAGCCATAATAAAGTTTTGTACCAGAAAAAAAAAGTGATAGAATTTCATATCTGCACAAATATTTTTGAAACATTTAAACATGAATATTGAGTACTTATAATTTAGATGACAATATTTTTTCAACTTAAAAAGCCAGAGCAAAGGAAAAAGCGAAAATGAAATTTACTTTTACAAAAGACGTCCAATAATTCTATTTTTGTGTTGGAAAAAATAGAAATATGTTAAACAAAATTAATCAAAACCAAAACAGAAGAATCAATAAAATCTATATTTGGTAGACAATAATTGAAAATATTAGTAATAATAAATTTATGGCCTAATGTTCAAATTAGGGCTAAACCTTTTTAAACTTACTCAATTTGAGTCTAAACCTTTAAACAGGACCAAATTGGGGCTAAACGTTAGCAAATTGCACCAAATTGAGTCTATTTTGGTTCCGTCCAAAATATGCTCAATTTGTTGCAATTTGCTAACGTTTATGCCTAATTTGGTCATGTTTAAAGGTTTAGACTCAAATTGAGCAAGTTTAGAAAGATTTAGACCCAAGTTGGACATTAATCCATAAATTTATATTTTCTTGAATCCAATAACCATTTATAAGTAATTAAGATTTGCACTAGGAATAGGATGAAAATCCTCTGCCCCAAAACCGTGCCCCGCTTCGTGCCCCTTAATCTATAACATGCCACATGTTATGGATATTTAACTCCATTTGCTATTAAAAACTTATGTTAACTGAGAGATTTATCATGTAATTTCTTGTTCAAATTCTCTCGACATCACCAGTTCACCGTCATCTTTTGTCGGAAATGGGAGTCGAGAATTTAGTTGAGTAGAAAACTTAATCTGTAGAATAGCTTTTGTTCTGTTTTGATTTAGATAATAAATCGATATCTTTTCCTTTATTGACTTTTTTAGCCTATGAATTACTGTTCTTTTCTTTTTCGAGATTAAAGAAAGAACATTGAATCATTATAATTCAAGGGATGAAAAAGAAAGAAATTAGGGAAAGGCACAGATTCAAGTAAAATAATTGGAAGAAACTTCAAAAAAATAGATCAATTACACCTAAAGGTTACAGAAGAAAAATAGAGATTGTGATCTGGACAATTGAGATGTTTTAAGTATAAATTTTTCTGTAACTTTTTCATTGGATTCTCCAGCAAAGCAATCAGGTTAAGAGACTTTTGATTTCCTTCACTGAGATGATTTTGAAGTTCTTAATTAGCATATATATAGTTTGTTGCATATGCCATTGGAAAACCCAACGACATGTTGCAGCGTCTTTTGTTTAATCGACGGCTGAAGGAAAAACATATGGAATTTTGAAGAAGAAATACTCCCTCCCATTCAAAATAAGTGCAACATTTCAAGATTTGCAGTCATTCATATTAAGTGCAACATTTATAAAATCAATGTAATTTGTAATTTGTTTCCATATATATCCCTACTTGTGTTGGTTAGGTGGTTGAATCTTTAATTATCTTGGAAAGTTAGGAAGGGAGAGAAGAATTTTATTTGTTTATAAAATTTTTTGAATGGTAAGAATGTCATTTTAAGTGATTTTTTACTAAATTTAAAACCAATTAATCATTGTCTTGGTTTGTGTAATATTCCTAGTGTTGCACTTATTTTGAATGGGAGGGAGTAGTACTTAAACTTTTAACAATTATAAAGCAAACGGAGTTAAGTAAAGCTAAGCAGCCATAACACGTGGTGTGTTATAGAGGAAGGGGCACCAAGCGGGGCACCAAAATCGGGGCAGAGGATTTTCATCCCTAGGAATAACCTTACTACAATTATAAGGGATATTTAGGTGTTTGGCTACAAGGATATACTTTATAGTTATCTGGAGGGTTACAAATTTAAGGTTAAAAAGTAGTGTAAGTGCTATTAAGTGCAAATCTTATAATAAATGTTTATTGGATTCAGGAAAATATAAATTTATTATTACTAATATTTGGTGGAGCCTTTTCTCGCTGATTTGATCATATTCTATAGTATAATTTACATAAAGCAGTAGAGGACAATTGAAAGGTCCTCCTAACAACCCAACAAAAGTAGTACTACTTAAAAGCATATACACAGTATGAAATATATGAGATGATTTGTGATGAACCCCAGCTTTTGAAAGTGATGGAAAATACAATAGGCCCAAAATCTCACCCTTTTCTAAAAATCCCTAAAACAACAACCAATACCCAACTACTATCATTAAACACTGCACAGTTGGTTATAAATGCAATTCTGGGATTAACATTATCTGTTTCCTTTTTCTTTATCCTTTTCCACTTCTTAGTAGTAATTAATTGTAAGTATACAATATTAATTATCACAAGAAAGCAAAAAATAAAAATAAAAAATAAAATTCACCACTTTATAATATTTCTTATAATTATAAATTGACTATTAACAAAATTACAGAAATAAATTAATCTCTCTTTCTACATATATTATGCAAAAATCTTAATTAGTATAATTAAACTATCGACTATATCCAACAAATTTACCGCATAGTATGGTAGCAGCACCGAATTTTTGACCACCTAAACCTCAAGCCATGCATGCAGCTTCCCACGTGCGAATTCAATGAATTCACATGGTTATGGATAGTTGTCATGGATCCCCACACGTGCCAAAAGCTTAGCAAGCTGCAGCTCCCCTAGCTAGGATCCATGTTTCTCTCTTTCTCTCCATGAACAACGAAATTACAAGGTTCCTCTTCCTCTTCCTGTTGCTGTTGCTGTTGCTGTTGTGCTGTAACCATAACCTGGTTCCAGATCTCCATGAAAGCCTTGACAATGACATCGTGTTGACACGGAGCATTCAGTTCCAAGAAACATTGCAGAAGCTCCTGAAGATCAGTTTTCGAGAAGATTTGTTTCTCCAGGATCATTTGCAGCATCGAATGCCGGAAATCATGGTAAGGGTCGTTGGAAACCTTGACGACGGCGATGCTGTCGGTGATTTTAGGGCAAGGGCTGAGCATCATGACTTTGGAGTTGGAGGGTAGTACTCTTGGAAGATCAGGTTCAGATTCAGAGTTGAGAGTTGAAGAAGATGTAATTGTAGTGTCAATGTTGTAAGAGAGAGAAGTGGATGTAAGGTCATCATTTTCCATTGCAGCCGAAAGGGAAATAATATTATTATTAATGTTTTGATCAGAAAGTTTGGGATTTTGGGTTGTTGTTGTTGTTGTTGTTGTTGCAGAGATTTTGGATTTTGGTTTTGGTTCATAAACATCTGAAAGTTTTGGTCTGCCACACCCACATGATCCTGCATTGCCTGTTAATAAGGTTTTTAACAGATTTTTCTTGTTGGAAGACATAAAAATGAAAGAGAGGAAGAAGTAAAGATTTTAATTTTGTGTGTTCAAAAGGTGTGTTAAATGAAAAGGATTTGATTTAGTTTCAAGGTTTTGAAAATGGGATAAGATTTGGTGAGGGTTAAGGAGTAGGAACCAAAAAGGCTACAAGGGGATTGTTGGTAGGAGACTTTTTCAACATTTTTTTTTTGGCTCAGTAGTTGCTAGAGAGATAGATTTGAAATGAGGGAAAGGTGATTTTGGGTAATTGTCATTTTCTCTTGAATTTTTTTTTTCTATTTGAAAATATTATTTGTGGTATTTGACTTAACTTAGAGGAAATGTTGAGCATGTGAATTTTGGGATAAGATTCTTGCTCTACAACCAAAAAAAAGTTCCTATATGGGTTTGGGGTTTCTTGTTTCTTTTGCTAAGATTCATATATAATATAAGCAACAATGCTGTATTATCAAAGGGATAATTTTGTTGATAATGATGCTTTACAACTTATATACTCCTAATAATTAAGCTTAGGAGTGGGCCAATGGTACCCTTAAAATCTCATTTAGATTAGATTTGCTATAGCCTGACAAATAAACTACTCTTTATATAAAATTGGACTCTTGTGGATTAGAAATAATTTGTAGTACTAATTTTCTTCTTCTTCTTGTTTTTTTTTTAAAAAAAAATTGATGAAGTTTCTAACAATTTACTATTATTCAAGAAATATGGCCCATTGAGCCCAACAAATGGAAATGATAAAATGCGCAATATGTAGAAAACAACGATAAAGAATTATATCGGGCCTACTCAGTTTCCTATTTTTAAGCTGTAGCCCAATCCATTATCGGGAATAGTCCTAAGGATTTTTTTTTTGTTTTTTTCCGCTTTTTGGTTTTGAAATTGGGGTTTGCTAAACACCGCCCCCGCACCCTTTTTATAATTTTTGACACTTTCGCCTTTTACTCCATTTTGTAACATTTTCAAATCTTCTACTAACGTGAAACAAGCCGGATAACATTTTCAAATCCTCTACTAACGTGAGTTGAGGTAAAAAATCTTTTTAAAAAAAAATTTTAAATTTTTTTAAAAAAATTTGTTTAATATTAATTAGTTTATGATTAGTTTTAATTAGTTAATTAAAATTACTTAGTTAGTATCTAATTAGTTTATGATTAATTAGTATTTAATTAGTTTATGATTAAAATGAAGGAAAATGAATCTGAAGATTTGTTAGAAATGAAGTTTGAAGAAGTTGTTAGAAAGTTCAAAATATGAACAAAGGGCAAAAGTGTAAAAATGGGGCGGTATTTAGCAAAAGGGGGGCGATGTTTAACAATCCAGTTTGAAAGGGGATTTGAATCATTTTGTAAAGAAAAATTGCAAATATTAACAAAAATAAATAAATAGTCCACTTAAAAGGTGTAAGTGTTTGAAACAAAAACTAAAGTGCATTGCGTAAAAGCAAATTGTTTCTAGTGTTTAACAATTTAGATAAGACTAAAAGACCAACAGAAATTGAAACTTAATTAGCACAATTGCATATACTTTCATCAATTTAGTGTCAAATGTCAAAATTTCGTCAAAAATGAAAAGATTGAGCTTTTATCTCCCTTTATTAATTAAATTAAATATAGAATGCCAGTAATCAACAGATAAATAATTTATTAGATTTTCAATCTTAGATTTCTCATAGAAAGAGTAAATGAACAAAAGATCATGATCATTTTCATATAAGAAAATGAAAGCTACATTTGACTAGAGATTATAGACTTTCTGAGCACTATATTCTGATCTATTGTACAAGCCTACCAAAAGAAGAAGATAAAAAAGAAAAGAAAAGAAAAAAAAATCTAACCCTAGTCTTTAGCCTCTAATTTACTCTAGATGCAAATTAAAAGAGCAGAAACAGAACATTAGTGGAAAGAAGAAAAAGCTAACCTAAAAGGGTGAAGAGTTAGCATATATTTATAGAAACAATGGTAATAAGTTAATTTCTGTTTGGAGCACAATGAATTACAGTGGAGTCGACGAGTTGTGAAAAGCAGCAGCAATCTTGTCAAGTGTATTCCTTCTAATGAAGCGAAAGAAAGGTTTCAAAGGAGACTTAACTTGCCAAGCAAGGCAACCAACGTCTTCAGCTTCAGGCTTGGTGTTGGTGGAAGAAGAAGAATCCAATATTTCATTTTCTGGGGATTTTGATATTGATGATCCAAGTAGAGGTTCATGGTTATATTGGTTGGAGCTGTTGCTTTCAACTTTGAATTTGAAAAACATAGCTGAGATTATTAGGGTTTTTTTAGAGAAGAAAAGTAGGAAGGAGATCTATTTGAGAAGATGCCTTGATGATACGAATCTAGTTGTATTAGATTCAAATCCAATCTTTGAACATCCACCAAAGTCGACTTGAACTTTTTCAACTCCTAGACTTGTATGTCGATGATCTTCACAAAGCTATCCCTCCTCTTTCGTCGGCCTTAAGCACTCAATTAGACCTGCAATTGAATTCTCAAGATCACAAGATTCACAAACAACTAAGTTATCTCAACCTAATTGCTTGCTAGGACTCTACAAGATGAAGAACCCTAAGTTTGCTCAAACTAGAACAATGAAGCTAAGATAATCAATTTGGGAAAATAATCCTCAACTTTATTAATCAACTCAACTTCTTGTTTACAAGAGGGGGATGGTCCCTTTATATAGTAGTAGGGGACGCATAACCCTTCTCCTAAATCTAAAAGGAAAACATTACATAAAGGAAGGAACAAGGAAATAGCCTACTCCTTGTCCTACTAGGAAAAGTAAATACATAACTTAATTAAGCAAGGATTGGACTTAGTCAAACAAGGCCCAACCCAATGTCTCCTAAACTAAATAAATAACTAATCTAAGATAGAATAAAAGGCCCAATGACCGAATTACACAATATTAAGCCTAATGCTCATCGATGGATAACATGGTGCACAACATGGAATCGTTTGGAATATTCCTTGTTGTGTGATCTTCAAATCAGCCCAATGAGTCTTCAATGGTCTTCAATTCTTCAAGATGAGATCTTATAAAGCCCACCAAAGCTTCCTTAAACCTTTTAGCCCGAGCCCTTGTGATTGCACCCAACGGCATAGACAAAGGGTCGCGTGGCCGGTTGTGGCCGGGCATGGCCGAGTCGTTTGGCCAGTTGTAGCCGGACATGTCCATGTCGCGTGGCCGGTCTTCTGGCCGGTGTTGCGCGGCTTCTCCAAGCAATGGCCGGTCACTTGTGCCTCCATCTCCATGCTCCTCCAAGCTAGCATCGATGACATCTATATGATCTTCATTGGCTCCAATGTGTTCTTCTAAGCCATGATAAGCCCTTGGCGCATCATCCCCTCTCCCTTGAAAAGGATTTGTTCTCAAATCTGCATCACTATCAAACAAGGATAAGTCTGAAACATTAAAAGTAGCACTTACATTGCCATATTCACTAGGAAGATCTAGCTTGTAGGCGTTGTTGTTGATCCTCTCAAGACTTGGAATGGACCATCTCCACGAGGTAAGAGCTTAGACTTTCTCTTTTCAGGGAACCTCTCCTTCCTTAGATGCAACCAAACCTAATCCCCGGGTTCAAAGATGACTTCCTTGCGCCCTTTGTTAGCATTCTTCATGTAGTGTTGTGTCTTCTTCTCAATTTGAGCTCGAACCCTAGCATGAAGCTCTCTAACATAATCGGCCTTCTTTTGTCCATCCATGTCGACTTGCACACTCAAAGGTAAACTCAACAAATCCAATGGAGTTTAAGGATTAAAGCCATACACAGTTTCAAAAGGGGAACATCCAGTGGTGCTATGTATGCTTCTATTATATGCAAATTCGACATAAGGTAGACAATCCTCCCAAGTTCTTAAGTTCTTTTTAATTAAAGCCTAAGCAAAGTAGACAAAGTCCTATTAACTACCTCGGTTTGACCATCGGTTTGAGGATGACAAGTAGTAGAAAATAACAACTTAGTACCTAACTTAGCCCATAAAGTTCTCCAAAAGTGACTTAAGAACTTAGCATCTCTATCACTTACAATCGTTCTAGGCATTCCATGTAGTCTAACAATTTCCTTAAAGAACAAATTAGCTACATTAATGGCATCATCCGTTTTAGTACATGCAATAAAGTGAGCCATCTTAGAAAACCTATCAACAACCACGAAGATAGAATCTTTACCTCTCCTATAACGAGGTAAACCTAACACAAAGTCCATGCTAATATGAGTCCATGGTTCATGAGGAATAGGCAAAGGAGTATACAATCCATGCGGTTTAGATGTAGATTTAGCTTGCAGACAAACAATGCAACTAGCAACATACTTTCCTACATCATGTCGCATCTTAGGCCAAAAGAAGTGTTCATGCAATATATTATATGCTCTATCAACTCCAAAGTGACCCATTAAACCCCCTTCATGCGATTCCCTCAAGAGCAATATGCGCAAAGAGCAAGAAGGCACACACAATCTAGATTCCTTAAACAAAAATCCATCATGCTTATAATACTTTCCAAATCCAGAATTTTCACATGCTTTAAATATTTCACTAAAGTAAACATCACTAGCATATAATTCCTTAATATACTCAAAACCAAGAAACTTAGAATCAAGCATGGAAAGTAAGACATACCTCCTTGATAAAGCATCGGCTACCACATTCTCCTTACCTTGTTTGTATCGCACAACATAAGGAAAGCTCTCGATGAACTCACTCCACTTAGCATGCCTCTTGTTTAGCTTTTGTTGGCCTCTTAAATACTTTAAGCTCTCATGATCCGTATGAATCACGAATTCCTTAGGCCAAATGTAGTGTTGCCAAGTTTGCAACGCCCTCACAAGAGCATACAACTCTTTGTCATAGGTTGGATAGTTCAATGCAGCCCCATTCAATTTCTCACTAAAGTATGCGACGGGCTTCCCACCTTGCATTAAAACAGCTGCAATTCCAACCCCTGATGCATCACATTCAATCTCAAAAGTATTGTTAAAGTTAGGTAAAACAAGCAAAGGAGCATTAGTTAGTTTATCCTTCAACGTCTCAAATGCTTCTTATTGTTCATCTCCCCACTTGAATGGTGCATTCTTCTTCATAACACTTGTAATAGGGGCGGCTAAGGTGCTAAAAGTCCTTAACAAACCTCCTATAGAATCCGGCTAGTCCATGAAAAGATCTCACTTGTCCAACGTTGGTGGTGTTGGCCATTCTTTGATTGCCTTGATCGTTTTCCTCATCAACCTCTATACCTTGCGATGAAACCACAAAACCAAGAAAAACAAGCTTGTTTGTGCAAAAGGTGCACTTCTTAAGGTTAGCATACAATTTCTCAACCCTAAGTACATCTAACACACATCTTAGATGCCTAACATGCTCATCTAGGTTTCGGCTATACACAAGAATATCATCAAAATAAACAACCACAAACTTGCCAATAAAGCTCTTAAAACATGATTCATTAATCGTATGAATGTACTAGGTGCATTAGTCAATCCAAAAGGCATAACTAACCATTCATACAACCCTAATTTAGTTTTAAAGGCAGTTTTCCATTCATCACCCTCTTTCATGCGAATTTGATGATAGCCACTCTTAAGATCAATTTTAGAAAATAAGCAAGCACCATGCAATTCATCAAGCATATCATCTAATCTAGGAATAGGGTGACGATACTTTACCGTGATGTTGTTTATTGCCCTACAATCAACACACATTCTCCAAGTCCCATCTTTCTTAGGAACAAGCAACACAGGAACGGCACATGGAGAAAGGCTCTCACGCTACAAACCCTTTTTCGTAAGTAGCTCTCCAACTTGCTTCTCCAATTCCTTTGTTTCTTCAGGATTTGTCCTATAAGCTGGCTTATTTGGAATTTGCGCCCCTAGGGATGAAGTCGATTTGATGTTCAATCCCCTGATTGGTGGTAAACCACTAGGAATCTCCTCAGGAAACACATCTACATAATTACTCAAAAGAGATTTTGCTTGGAAGCTCGCTTTCCAAGTGGTTAGTGCTCACAAGTGTATATTTAAGCAAAAGCAAGATCAAAACAGAATTATCATTCAAAGCCTCTTTAATCTCACTCTTAGTTGCTAACATACACTCCTTAACAACTTTCTTAGAACTAGCATGCTTTTCAACTAAATCGCAATTTACATCTAACTTAGCATGTCTATTCTTTTCTTTAGCCCTATAATCGGATTCCATCTTAGTAAACTCCTCTTTCAATTTCAATTGATCTTTTAAAGCCTCTTGAGGTGAGAACGGAATAAAAGTAAAGGGCTTCTTACCACACATGAGAGTATATTGGTTCGTCTCACCATCATGTTGAACTTTGTTGTCGTATTGCAATGGTCGCCCAAGAAGTACATGGCATGCTTGCATGGGTAAGATATCGCACAATACATCTCCTTTGTACCTGCCCAAACAAAGAGAAACTAAAACTTGTTTGTTAACCCTAATTTCCCCCTTATCGTTGATCCAACCCAAACTATAAGGTTTAGGGTGTTTTGTAGTGGGTAATTGCATCTCCTTCACCAAATAAATACTAGCTATGTTTGTACAACTCCCACCATCGATAATCACGCTACTAGGCTTCCCATTCGCATACATCCTAGTATGAAACAAGTTCTCCCTTTGGTTGTTCACATCATCTTTCACATAAGCACTCAAAGTTCTCCTAGCAACCAAACTCTTAAGTGCAAAACCAACACCATCATCACTATCATCATGCGCACCTCCTTCATCATCTCCATCACCACTAGATCCAAGAGCAATATATTCATCTTCACTTTCGATTTCTCCTTGGTCATTCACGAACAACACTTTCTTGTTCACACAATCTTTAGCATAGTGTCCAAAACCTTGACACTTGAAACACTTGACATGATTCTTTGAAGATGAACTTGATGAAGATTTAGAATCGGTTTTAGGGGTAGTACCTTTTTGCGCTAACTCCTTCTCTTTAGTCGACTTATTATCCTTCTTAAATGGAGTTTTCCATGGGCTTGATGATGATGTAAAACTCTTCTTATTCCTCTTTACTTGGCTTTCGGTCTTCAAAGCATGTTGAAGCAATTCCTCAACCTCATAGTGTTGTTGCATCTCCACAATATCATGAATCTCTCTATTCAATCCCGCCATGAATCTAGCTATAGTAGCTTGTAGAGCTTCATCAATTTCGGCCCTTGACATCAACAACATCATCTCGGAGTAGTATTCATCAACACTCCTAGTTCCTTGCCTCAAAGCTTGCAATTCTTGGTAGAGACCATTAGTGTAAAAGCTTGGAACAAACATCTTCCTCATATAACTCTTTAGACCTAACCAAGTATTGATCGGCCTTTCCAAGTTTCTCCTTCTTGTTTGCACCAATTGATTCCACCAATTTAAAGTATTCTCCGTGAATTCAAGAGTAGCAATTTGTACCTTCTTTGGTTCGGCATGAGGATAGTAATCAAAATACATATCCAATTTCGACTCCCACTCCAAGTAATCGGATGGAGACCCTCTCCCATTGAATTTAGGGATTTTGTATTTGATGTTGTCCTTAGGCTCCTCTCTTTCAATTCCACTCCTAGGCCGCATATTTTCATTGTGAGCTTGTCCACCAAGTTCTTGCTGCCTTAGTCTCTCCATGGGATCGATTCTAGCAATTTGCCTCGGTGGCGGAGGATGATCCTCTTCATTGTTGAGTGCGACATTAGCTCTTTGAGGAGATTGAGCTTGTCGATTTTGACCATCTCTTACTTGTTGGACTTCATTGGTCAAAGCATCGAATCTAGTATTCATATTGTCAAAATGTTGCATTAGAGCTTGCAACATAGCAGCCACGTTTGGTTGCTCTTGTTCTTCTTCCATAAGACCTACAAAAAGAACAAAAATTAGTAGTAAAAATTCCTCACAAGTGTGTGTGTGCTTATACCTTTGACTTGTGCTCTCGTGTTTGTACTCAAATCCTATGGATTGGCGGTCCACTACTCTCTTAATGATCTCACAAGATTTGCCTTTTACTAGCTTCAATAGGTCTAATAAGAGCAACTCCTAGAGCACTCCTTTCTTCTCGTGACCTACTTAAGGAACAAACAATTAGTAGCAAAGTTATTTGTGAATCAAAAGAAAAGTGATCTTAAACCAAACCAAACCACTTAATGCAGGCTCATGATGTCGAAATTCTTCTCCAAGGTTGCTGCACCAAAACTCAATTCAAACACAATTCAAATAATCAAGTCGATTAGAAAAACCCTAGTACCACTTAATTCCAATTTTGTACCACTTGTCTCCAATAGGGTTTATGACCTGAAATTCTTCAAATCAAATCACAATTAACAGCAAAAGCAATCCAAGGATCTCAATTACACAATCAATTAGGATTAGTTGCAACTAAATAGATCAATTGCAAAAGAAAACCCTAATCCCCAAATTTCCCAAACTAAGAACCCTAGTTCCTGAAAAATATCGATAACAGCACAGATTTTTTTGATTTTTTTCAATATTTTTCCCAGAAAGATCACACCAAAATAAGTCTAAAGCTCAAATTTCACAGCTTTCCAAGCTCAAACGAATCCAGAACAAAAATCACAAGTTTCTGGTCGAAATTTATTTTATTTTATTTTATTTTTTTTATATTTTTCGATATAACTACTAGTTATGAGAGACTCAAATCTGAAATTTCAAAGTAAAACGATGCAAGATGAATCGGCTATGAATTTTTGAAGTTTCTGAATTTTTGAATTTTTCAAGAAGGTGGTGCGATGAGTGTTTGGGTGTGTTGTGATGGATGAAAACGTGATGATTGATGTATAGAGGGATAGATTTACCGATTGAAGATGACAACCTATGCTCTGATTACCAATTGATACGAATCTAGTTGTATTAGATTCAAATCCAACCTTTGAATATCCACCAAAGTCGACTTGAACTTCTTCAACTCCTAAACTTGTATGTCGATGATCTTCACAAAGCTATCCCTCCTCTTTCGTCGGCCTTAAGCACTTAATTAGACCTGCAATTGAATTCTCAAGATCACAAGATTCACAAACAACTAAGTTATCTCAACCTAATTGCTTGCTAGGACTCTACAAGGTGAAGAACCCTAAGTTTGCTCAAACTAGAACAATGAAGCTAAGATAATCAATTTGGGAAAATAATCCTCAACTTTATTAATCAACTCAACTTCTTGTTTACAAGAGGGGGATGGTCCCTTTATATAGTAGTAGGGGACGCATAACCCTTCTCCTAAATCTAAAAGGAAAACATTACATAAAGGAAGGAACAAGGAAATAGCCTACTTCTTGTCCTACTAGGAAAAGTAAATACATAACTTAATTAAGCAAGGATTGGACTTAGTCAAACAAGGCCCAACCCAATGTCTTCTAAACTAAATAAATAACTAATCTAAGATAGAATAAAAGGCCCAATGACCGAATTACACAATATTAAGCCTAATGCTCATCGATGGATAACATGGTGCACAACATGGAATCGTTTGGAATATTCCTTGTTGTGTGATCTTCAAATCAGCCCAATGAGTCTTCAATGGTCTTCAATTCTTCAAGATGAGATCTTATAAAGCCCACCAAAGCTTCCTAAACCTTTTAGCCCGAGCCCTTGTGATTGGACCCAACGGCATAGACAAAGGGTCGCGTGGCCGGTTGTGGCCGGGCATGGCCGAGTCGTTTGGCCGATTGTAGCCGTACATGTCCATGTCGCGTGGCCGGTGATGGCCGGACATGTCCATGTCGCGTGGCCGGTCTTGTGGCCGGTGTTGCGCGGCTTCTCCAAGCAATGGCCGGTCACTTGTGCCTCCATCTCCATGCTCCTCCAAGCTAGCATCGATGACATCTACATGATCTTCATTGGCTCCAATGTGTTCTTCTAAGCCATGATAAG
>AWWV01007475.1:0-44183 GCA_001974805.1 Corchorus capsularis
GTATATTGTTCTTCTGAATTGAGTTTATTAAATTAATTAATAAAATGGCTTTGTGTTGGTGTTTATAATTTCTACATTATGTGGCAGTTTCTTCCTGAGATAACACTATATGAAGTTAACATCATAGTTTGCGCAAGCTGGTCCAAGAATATTAACTTCCATTTCCACCTAAATGAAAGAGAAACATGTTGCATAGTTGAACTTCAATCCTTTTCAGTTTTCACCTTGGTCCTAAAAAAAAAAAAAAAAAAAAACTCTTCACCCAAAATTTGCAATGTGGACTTGATAATGAAAAGTAAAGCCCATTGATAGTTGGGCCTCTCAGCCAAAACGCTTACCAAACTCAATAATTATGGTCGTTAACAGGGGAAATAGCAACAACTTGCTAAGAAAGTTCCGTACGTAAGATTTATACAGGGGATTTACGTTTAATTGCCTGTCTAAAACAGAGCATTTTCTCTCTGTTGCCCACAGAGGGTTTGTTTAGTCTCTTGCGTTTTTCCCTCACTTCTTGACACCAAAACCCCTAACAACTCACAATATTTTGCCTCTCACTCTTCCTTCTGCTGCAGCTAACAACAATGTCTGATTTTATTCCCCAAGAACTCATCTATCGTATACTCGTCAATCTCCCTCCGGAGCCACTAATCAAATGCACCTTAGTGTGCAAAACATGGCACTCCTTGATCACCAGCTCCTGTTTCATCGACACCCATTTGGCCAAAACCCTAGCTAAACCCCTCGGTTCCCAACTAATCCTCATTCGTCGCTTCACTGAATCACCCATGAAAGAACATTACTCCATTCACTCAAATGGGTCTCTTGATACCTACCAAACCATTAAGAAGTCCCCACTCAAAGCAAGAAGCAATTTTTACCCAATGATTGTCGGTACGGTTAATGGCTTAATCTGTCTCTCTGATGATCTCTATGGGAATACTAATAGGATTGCTTTGTGGAATCCTTTGGTTAGGAAGTCTATAGAGTTGCCTGTCCCTAATCTTACCTTTGATGAATTTAGTCGGTACTCGTTTGCGCTTGGGTTTGGATTTGATGCCAAGAGAAACGATTACAAAGTTGTGAGGTTGGTTTATCCTCAAATCGAAGAGGGAAATCCCCGTAAAGTTGAAGTTTTTTCAGTGAAGGAAAAAGGGTGGAGAATGGTTTGTGGAAAAGGGGTAGATTGTTCCTATATTAAGACTGGATGGACTCAATGTTTTTTAAAAGGAAGGGTGCAGGATCACATACGAGACGAAAATCAGCACTCTTGAAAATTCGGTTTTGCTGTTTGATATGGAAGATGAGAAGTTTAGGAAGATGAAATTACCTGAGTCTTTGGTCGAACTGGATCCAGAGCAGTTGTCCATTTCGGTGAATAGGGGTATGTTAAGTGTGTTTCATTATTACTCTAGAGAAGCAACTACTGAAAAAAATTGTGATATTTGGGAGATGACACAATATGGAGATGTGAAGTCATGGACCAAGTCGTATACTATTGATGATGTGCTAGGGAGCGCAGGAAGAGTTTTCGGATTGACCGAAACTGGTGAGGTTTTGTTGGCAGCGGCTGAGAGGGGTCAGGGTAGACAGTCTAAGCTTGCTGCATTTCTTAATTGTTTTGAACCAAAGAGCGGGGATCTGCTTTTATATGATCCCAGGTGCAGGCAGTCTAAGCTTGTTGTTCAACCACAAGGTCTTATTGATGCATTTTATACTGGGGATTACATAGAGAGCTTGGTTTTTCTAAACAAAGAGAGCGGTGCTACATCTTATGAAGGGGCTACCATTAAAGAGAAACAGAAGTATTTATTTCTCCATACTGCCTTACTTTAGAGTTGTTAAAGAATATACTCCATATCGTTTTTGAAGCTGCTTTCTATTTATTACTTCATAGCTCGTAGTATATACTATGTTGTTCTTAAAGCAAAAATCTGAGATATTAGTTTGTTGCCTGTTCTGCATAATCCACTGTATTTTAAGTCTAAATTACTTAGTCTAGTATTTAAGCTGCCTCAATTTGCATGGTGATTATTGATAACAGGTCTATCAACTCAGAGTCAGAGGTAAGCGTCGAACATGATTTGGAGCAAGATAGGTCAATGATGGGTTCAAGCAGCAATATTGATGCTGATGAGGAAGAGGAAGAGGACAATTCAAATGCAAGAAATGAAATGTAAGTATACCTTTTTTACTTGCAATTGCTACATAGATGAAAAGTGAAACCCACTTTATCTTTCTATCTGTAGTCATAGTTTGTTTGGATTTTGTAGCTTATGGCGCTGAAGCTATACTAGGGCTGTAAATCATGTTTAAGTTTAACCTTTTTTTATAGAAGTGCCATAAGTTAGCCAACATATCATAATTTCCAAATAGCTTATATATATATATTAGTTGAAAATACTAAGAAACATCTTTTTCTAATTTCATAGTCAATGCATGCTCTGCTTGTGCAAACTTTTTTATCAATTTCTATCTTAACCACTGTCTTTTTGACATTACACAAATTGGAAGACATGACTCAAGCTATTTAGAAATGCTGCTATCTTCACATGCTTAAGTAGTTAAAAATTTAAAATGATATGATGATCCCAAACATATGTGGCATTCATTTATCAGAATTCATGCTACATTCAATTTGAAAGTTTGGTAGATTTCCATGTTTTCTGCTTGACAACCTTTATAGTTCTTCTTTGAAAACATTCCAAATTACTATGTCTTGTTAGTTGTAATTTATTGCATGAAATTTTGTTTACTTAACAGTATAGTCTTTTTTTTTTTTTTTGACATTATACTTAACAAAATAGTCTATGGTCTATGAAGCTTAGCATTGTGGTGGAATGGCAACACGATGCCTTCTCAGCTTGACATCCTCTCACCCTTTGTTTGTCTAATCTCTATAAAGAATTTTTTTTCTGATGCAGGATGTTTCAGAGAATGATCGAGCTTTCCAACCAGTTGACGAAATTGTGGCATCAAAATGGAGGAGTCTGAGTATGAGTCTTCCCCATGCAACTTTGCAAAGTCTTGGAGGCTGCTAGTTTTGCTAAAAGTCAGAACTTGGTAAATATCCATGGAATATATATATGTACTAATCAAGGACTTTAGGATTAGGGGTAACAGAAGAACTAGGTAAATGCTTTTAATCATATCTTCAGTTCAATAATGCATTGGCTAATGGGATAGCTCACTTGGACCCCTGGTTTTGGAGCTGTTGCAACTGGATATGTGACCCTTTTTGTTGCCTCTTTTACAATTTGATGATGCTGTTACTATGCTTTTTCTTGCTTTCAATTTCTAGAAAGAAGGATGAAAGGTTTATATTATAGCTGCTGGGTTATTTGAACAAGTATGTCACCTTTTTTCTTTTGAAAGCTCAGAAAATACAAAAAAGTGAAAAAGGAAAGAATATATAAAATGTTTTAGAGAAAAAAAGTTGGTAAATAGAACGGGGTAATATGGTTATCTATCCCATTTCATTATAAATCTATGAAAAAAAAAATTGTATAACTTTAACTTTTTTTTTTTTTTTTGAAATAATCTTACCACGAAGAAAAAAATGATGATCAAGCAAGTTGAAATGAAATTTTTAACCAAAAAGTTGAAATGAAATTTATATGGAAATTTGTCCAAGAATTAAGGACAGGACAGTCAATAAATTATGTCAAAACAAAACATAATTAAATGTGAATTTTTTTTTGGCCATAAAATGTGAATGTCACTTCTTGCGTAAATCTCGGCCATATTCAGTTGTTTGGTATTGGGCTTTTAATATTTGGGGTTATCGTTGGACAGGCGAAGGAGCAACAACTTCCTAAGAAAAGTTTCCGATTGCTATTATGATTTAAACAGGCGGATTTAAGCTTAATCACCTGTCTAAATGTAAAACAGAGCACAGATTCATGGTCATTTTCTTTTGTACTCGTTTTCCCCTCACTTCTTAAAACCAAAAACCCTAAGAACTTTTTGCCTCTCACTCTTCCTTCTGCTGCAGCCAAGTGCCAACAATGTCGGATTATTTTATTCCGCAAGAAGTCATCTCTCGAATACTCTCCAACCTCCCTGTGGACTCACTCATCAGGTGCACCTTAGTGTGCAAAACATGGCACTCCTTGATCACCAGCCCCTGTTTCATCGACACCCATTTGGCCAAAACCCTAGCTAAACCCCTCGGTTCCCAACTAATCCTCATTCGTCGCTTCACTGAATCACCCATGAAAGAACATTACTCCATTCACTCAAATGGGTCTCTTGATACCTACCAGACCATCAAAAAGTCCCCACTCGTATCAAGAGGATGTGTTTGCTCAAGAGTTGTTGGTACGGTTAACGGTTTAATCTGTCTCTCTGATGAGCTCGTTGGGTGTACTTTGTGGAATCCTTTGGTCAGGAGGTCTATGGAGTTGCCTTGCCCTAACGTTACCTCTGATGAAGTTGGTGGTCCGTACTCGGTTGCACTTGGGTTTGGATTTGATGCCAAGAAAAATGATTACAAAGTTGTGAGATCGGTTTATCCTGGAAGCGGAAAGGGAAATCCCCCTAAAGTTGAAGTTTTTTCAGTCAAGGAAAAAAGGTGGAGAATGGTTAGTGGAAAAGGGGTAGATTGTTCCTGTATTGAGATTGGATGGACTCAATGCTTTTTAAAAGGAAGGGTGCATTGGATCACTTACCAGAAGAAAATGAGCGGTTTTAAAAATTGGGTTTTGTTGTTTGATATGGAAGATGAGAAGTTTAGGAAGATGAAATTACCTGAGTCTTTGGTTGATGTGAATCCCTTGCAGTTGTTCATTTCGGTGAATAGGGGTATGTTAACCGTGTCTAATTATTACTTTGGAGAAGCAATTAAATATTGTGATATTTGGGAGAGGACACAATATGGAGATGTGAAGTCATGGAGCAAGTTGTATACTATTGATGTGTTAGGAGGAGCAGGAAGGGTTTTCGGATTGACCGAAACTGGTGAGGTTTTGTTGGCAGCGGCTGATATAATCAGGCCACGTTCGAGAATTTTGATGCATTTCTTAAGTGGTTCGAACCAAAGAGGGGGGATATGGTTTTATATGATCCAAAGGGCAGACAGTCTAAGCTTGTTGTTCAACCAGAAGGTGTTCTCAAT
The DNA here is from genome assembly GCA_001974805.1 of Corchorus capsularis. NCBI lineage: Eukaryota > Viridiplantae > Streptophyta > Magnoliopsida > Malvales > Malvaceae > Corchorus > Corchorus capsularis. The sequence continues at coordinate 5,114 of AWWV01007475.1, forward strand.
TCATTTTTTGCTGGGGATTACGTAGAGAGCTTGGTTTTTCTAAACAAAGACAGTGGTGCTACATCTTATGAAGGTGCTGCCAATGCCATTGAAGAGAAACAGAAGTAATTTATTACATACTACTATCTTACTTTAGTTTAGAGTTGTTAAAGAATATAATATGTCGTTTTGAAGCTGCATTCTATACTTCTATTTATCGCTTCATAGTTCCTAATATATACTATGTTGTTTTTAAAGCAAAAATCTGAGATCTAGTTTGTTGCCTGTTCTGCATAATCCACTGTAGTTTAAGTCTAGAATACTTAGTCCAATGCTCATGTCTTGTTTTTAAGCTGCCTCAGTTAACATGGTGATTATCCCCCTACATTGTGATTATTGATAACAGGTCAATGATGGGTTCAAGCAGCAATGATGCTGATGGAGGAGTGGAAGAGGACAATTTAAATACAAGAAGAACTAAACTATAGCTTTTCTACTTGCAAGTTTGTTTGGATTTTGTAGCTTAGCCTAGCCCTGAAGTTATAATAAGGATGTAAATCATATTTGACCATCCGTCATCATTTTCTAATTTCATAGTCAAGCATGCTCTGCCTTGTGCAAACTTTTATCAATTTCTATCTTCAAATATACTTAATTTATGTGTTGGTAACCACTGTCTTTTTGACATTACACAACTTGGAAGAGATAATTAAACCTATTTAGAAATGCTGCTATCTTCACATGCTAAGGTAGTCAAATATTAAAATGCATATCATGATCCCAAACATGTGTGGCATTTACCTATCAGAATTTATGCTACTTCTCTGGTCTGTTTTCATTCAATTTGAATCTGCTTGTCAACCTTCACATTTCTTCTTTCAAATCATTCCAAATTACTATGTATTGTATGAAGCTTAGCATTGTGGTGGAATGGCAACATGGTGACTCCTCAATTTGACAATCTGCTTGTCAACCTTCACATTTCTTCTTTCAAATCATTCCAAATTACTATGTATTGTATGAAGCTTAGCATTGTGGTGGAATGGCAACATGGTGACTCCTCAATTTGACATCGCAACACCAATTGTTTGATTAAATATCTAAAAAGAAACTTTTTTCCCCAATGCAGAACGTTTCAGAGATTGCTCAGGTGTACCAACCAGTTTGCGAAATTGTGGCATCCAAATTGAGGAGTTTGAGTCTTCTCTTCCCCATGCAAGTCTTGGATTGGATGATGCTTGTTTTGCTAAAAGTGAGAAGGTGGTAGATATTTATGGAATATAATATGTATATATATACTAATCAAGACTTTAGGTTTAGGAGTAACTGAAGAACTAGGTGAATGCTTATTATTATCTCTTTTAGTTGAAGATGTATTGGCTAATAGGCAGTATAGCTCATTTGGACCATTTTATTTCAGCTGTTGGCCTGTTGCCATTGGATATATCGGCCCTTTTTGGTTGCCCCTTAACAATTCAGTGATGCTGTGCTGTTATTTGCTATATGTGTGTGTGTGTGTGTGTTTTTTTTTTTTTTTTCCTGAATTGGTAAATACCGTCCCATTTTTGCTATTCACCGTCCCATTTTTTACGCTTTTGCCCTTTGCTTCATTTTCTAATCTTGAAACTATCACGAACGTAGAATAGCGTTAACGTATTGTATTTTAATAACGATTTAAGAAAAATGAAGATAACGTGCCGTATTTTGATGACGATTTCAGAAAAATGCAATTTTTGACGAAATTTAGGACTGATGACCCGTGGGGCGGCTTACCATGACTCAAGCCGCCACACTGGGGAGGCTCAACCACCGGGGCAGCCTGCCGTGGCAAAGTCGCCCCAGGAGGGCGGCCTGCCGTGGCGAAGCCGCCCCAGTGGGACGGCCTGCCCATGGTGAAGCCGCCCCAGTGGGGAGACTCTGTCGTGACTGAGCCGTTCTAGTGGGGAGACTCAGTGTAAAAGGGTAAAAAGTGCAAAGGGTAAAGGGCAAAAGTGTAAAAAGTGGGACGGTGAATAAAAAAATAGAGCGGTATTTAGCCATCCTTTTTTTTTTTCTAGCTTGCAATTTCCAGAAAGAAAGATACAAGTTTATAATTGCAGGGTTATTTGAATTAAAAAAAATCCTGAAATAAATCATACGAAAATGTTTTGAGAAAAAAAAGTTGGTAGATGGGTAATCTATCCCATTTCTTATGATTCTATGAAATAAAAAAAAAACATTTTAATAACTTTTACTAGAAAGAAAAAGGAAAAATAAAACACTAATGAAATTTATGTAAATTTCTGATAAATAAAGTCGGAATATTTTCGATAAAAAAAAAAGGTCAGTATATTGGGTTGGACCGGACAAAAGTAAATTGGTTTGGGCCTTGCCGTTGGTCGATTAAAATGAAAACAAACGGACGTTTGACGAGAGAAGATAAGGTCAAACCCAAACGGGACACAACAACGGAAACGCGCCGTGCCTCCACTAGGGTTTAGGAATTACGATCACCCAAAAAAAAAATCAAACCATTATAGCCGTTTGAAAGAAGGTAACGTGCCTTTTTTTTCCCCCGTTGAGATTCTGGAGGAGATTTTGGAAAGAAAAAGAAACGGAATTTTCCCTCCTCACTTCTCACTTCTCACTTCTCACTCGGATTTTCCCACCAAAGATGAGCGCGATGAAGGAAATCCAAAATTCTATGGCTGCCGCCGCCATTATTACTTCACTCTCAAACAGCTTTCGTCTGCTTCCACTGTCCGCCATTCCTCCTATGTTGGATTGCATTCTTGCTTCAACTTCCTTATCTCCATCGTCTCTTTTCTATTCTCTACTCGACGATCTCGCCAATCTCATCGAGGTAATTCTTCTACTCCACAAAATTTTATAATTGTTAATGAAAATATTTCTTTCCTTCTTTTGTGTAAAATTAGTAAAGTTTATCGTATAATAAATGTTCAATTCTTTTTACTTTACATATTTTCTTAAAAGCAATTCGATTACAATGTTTGTCTACATAGGGTGCTAATGCGGACGGGAAGTTGGATTCCGATCATCATACGAATTTTGCGTCAGTGGTGGGAGCATTATGCCATCTTCTCACTAAAGGAGGTTAGTTAATCTTTTCATTGATAGTTTTCCAAAATTGCTGTCATTTCCATTCGATGTTAATGTGGACTTTAGGTATTGTTTCTAGTGAATTGCCAAGGCTATAGTGGTTAAACTAGTCGACACCTTGGGTAATTACTGAAATTAGTTGTTTAATGTTATCTTGGTTTGAATCTTAAGAGACTTTTGTTTCCTTGCTTTCTGGATGCGTTACAATTTGTTCATGGAGTTCATTGCACTGATAAGGGTGGTTTCTATGCAGAGACTAATCATGAAGGTTTGCAGTCTTTCTTATGGAAAGGTTTTATTCCGCTGATGAAGATGGGGCATGAATTTGACCGTGAGCTTCTTAACCAGGTAGCATTGCTGGGTGCTTTCTCGTATCTTATATATATTTGTACTTATATATATTTGTTTTCTACATCTAATATAACTTGTGTTCACTTCATACATCTGTCTAGTTACTCTAGTACGATAGTTGGTTCAGTGCATAATGTTTGAAATTAGATTGCAGATTCCTTTTTTGATGTTGTGCAAAAGACTAATGCGTGGGAGGTTCTAGAAGCAACTTTGGTGCCTTTTTTCCTAAGATCAGTTGGCATTTCTGCTGGTATAATTCAAAATGAAGAATTGGATGGTGCCAAATGGTATAGAAGCTCAGTTTTTCAGGTCTCAAATGACCTGATAGAAATTGTGGCTAAGAACAAGGATTATATGCTCTCTCCGAACAGATCTTTTTCAGTACCACTATCATGCCATATTTTAAGCATAATTTTGGATGCTGCACTACGAGCTGCTCAAGCTTCTCCAGCTGCAGACTCAGTTTTGGCAAATGGGTGCTATTATGCTGAAAAGTTTACTGCTAAATTACTTTGGAATTTGTGTAATGTGACCGAAAGGTTGCTTTTACAAAGTTTGGAAAACCGGTCTTGTACAATTGGCTTTCTGCTACCAGTCATTTTCAAAGCATTTGTTTCTCATAGCTCCTTTAGTATTACAGTTAACGGTGAGACACATATACTTTCCAGGTAAATTGATGGATGAAAAATGTGTTTGGTATAAATATTTCTTTTACTTATTTAACGTGAATCTGATTTCTATACAAATCTTTCTTTTTACTGACAAAATCTGGTTGGCTTCCAGGAATCATTTCTTTAAAGGAATATGGATATGCTGTAGAAGATTGTTCTCTCTTGGATCTTTAGAAAGAAGAGATGCATATAGTATACTGTCCTTGTATTTGTCTTATTTCTCTTGTACGACTACTTATGAGAACACTGACATGAGTGATGGAGCAGAAGAATTTGATATAAGAAGTGAAAAAGAACTTTGGAATGAAATCAAAAGAGGATTGGTACTTGACCCAATCTTTTTCTCTCTTCTTGTTGATTTATTTTATCAAATAATAACGAGAGACTATGATTTACTGCCTTTACTTTTTTTTTATTATGTGTTAATTAGTTGGTTTGTGGTGTATCAGGTTGATGAGGAGGGCCTAGTGAGGAAGCAGTCATTGCATATATTGAAGACAGTGTTATGTATGAGTAGTGCAAACCAATGCCATTCTGGCATTTCAGAGAAGAAATCTGAAGGCAAACATTCAGGTCCTCACGGTGTGACAAAGAGAGACCGCTGGGCTTATAACGAAGCTAAGTCTCTAGGGGTAGTAAAACTCTGCAACTCAGTTGATTCAGGCTTGAACAGTTGGCAGCAATGGGAGGCATTCTTGCTACTGTTTGAAATGCTTGAAGAGTATGGTACTCATCTTGTAGAAGCTGCTTGGAATCATCAGGTACTGGATAAAATCTTCTCTTGTGGCATGATAACTTTGTTCTTCACTGCCTACCTGCTAAATCGTTATGGTTTGTTGCAGATAGCTTTGTTGCTTCAGTTTTCTGTCTCATGTGATAACTTTGTGAGTGCTATTAGTAGAGGTGTCCATCAAAATCAGTCAGAGACTTGGGATGAAGTCTTTAGCTGGTTATCAATTTTGTGGAAACGAGGCTTTTCTCATGATAATCCTCAAGGTATTGATGTTTTGCTAGCATGATCATAATTTGTGATAATTAAATTTATGATTTATTCCAAGCTTTCCGATAATGTGTTCTGGCTCTCTTTCGTTTCTACATGATGCAGTTAGATGCATGATCATGCAGTCATTTTTGGGTTTGGAATGGACAAAATATGGAAGCTGTTCAAAGTCAGTACCGGAAAGCTTTATTCTTGGTCCATTGATGGATGCTTTGAATGATCCTGTGCACCATAATGATTTTGGTTTGTCCTGAATTAGATCTGTTTATTACTGAATTTACTTAGAAAGCATGTATTATTTTGCTATCATAGTTATTGGAATTAAAGAAGGCTATTATAGGTGATAAAATCGTATAATGCTGTCACTTTTCAGACTTTCCCCTGTTTCTTATAAACTTGCTGATATGTTCAATGTTCTAATTTTAGTTTCTAAAGCCTCTAGTCATATTAACTGACTGATCATGTATATTGGGAACTTAGCATCAGCAGTATGGTCTCTCTCTCTCTCTCTCTATGGGTTCTTTTTTCTTTTCCCCTCACCTTCTAATTAGCTACCTAAGTAAGAGTATACAAAATTTCCATGTTATCATGTTTGAGTTTGTTTCCTGCTTTAGTCATTATATCCCTCAATCTTGAAATAAATGTTTTGCACTGCCGTTGGGTTACCTCAGCTGTTTTGACCTGTTATTACTGCTTTGAATGTTGTGAGCTAAGATTACGAAACCTAGAGTTTAATATTTTACCGGATTAATCTGTTCAGGTGTTAAAGGAGTTTACTCTTCAAAAACAATTCAGGGTGCAGCTCAGTTTTTGCAGCAATATTCAAGTTACCTGGATATGAGGTACGAATAATGTGTCTGACAAATTTTTTATATATAGCAGCATCCAACTGACAGGAAATGACAAAACTGAGTTGACTCTGCAAGAAAGCTTTATATATTGTTATTCTTTTTTCCTTCTTAGTAATGTTGTTACTTGCATGCATTTGGTTGGGGATAGGCTTAATGAATATTTACTGTAAAGTTGTAAGTCTTATTAGGTGAGTCGATATTATGCTGCTTTCTGGAGCATATTTGTTTTAAGTGAAGGGTTGTCTGGGTTGAATTGGCAATAAGTTAATATAATTTAGATCACTTAGCTTCTTACTGAAGCTGAGTAGACTTTCCAGCAACTTAGAATTTAATAATTTGTTATAGCTGGTATGTTTTGGCAAGTTTTCCTTTTCATCAAGCTTTTGGATGAGTCTATCATTTTTCTTGTCAGTGAGTCACTCTGGCTGTGCATGCATACCTGTTATCATATGTATGCACAAATGAGAGAGAAAATGCCCAACTTTTGGAGCAGTAGAACTTCTAATGATATGTTGGAGAATTACTGTCATTTTGGGAAGTTTTTGATGTTCATATGTGTTACCAAGTTATTTCCCTTTCTTCAATATATGGGCTGCATTGATCTACGTTTTTTCTGTTCAATAAGCTCTACAGCAATGCTTGTTAATGAAACAAAAAGTATCTAACCTCTAGAGCAGTGGAAATGTCTTAAACTCAAACTGATAGATGAACCATAACTGTTCTTTTGGGAAGTTTTTGATATTCATATATTATGGTTACAGGGAAAGGATCGTCTTCTTAACCAGCTTAGCATCCCTTGCTAAAAGGAAGGCTTTTAGTAGAGCTGGATTAATGGGTCTGGCAGAGTGTATTGCTGCTTCTGCTGTTGGGGCATGCAAATACAAAGTAAAACCTTCTGAAGATGGTTTTGTTGATAAGGTCCAGCTGGAACATTCTTTGGAGAACTTTCCACATGATGACGGGACGGAGTTGTTGGATGTTTTTAAGTATGTTCTAGACAGCAGCAAACAACATTTCAATCCTAATTACCGTTTTCGAGGTCATTAATAACCAATCTGGTTTTGATATATTATATCATAGTTTCATATATACTGTGCAGTGTTAAATGTTTTATCAGAATCTGACACATTATTTCTTATAATTGTCAGTATGTGAAAAGGTTCTCAAGGCTGCTGCTTTATTGTTGCCTGCAAGTCATGTTCCTCTTGAGATACTTTTGCACTTCATTTCAACATTGCCTCGGGAATTAACTGATTATGGTGGTAGGAAAAATATTATGGCTTATTTCATAGACTCTGCTATTTGCTTACTTCTTCATTTGTTTCCTTATGCCCATTTCTTATGAGTTATCTCTGAACTATTAAATTTGGGTTAAAGCTTTATTGCTTTTATTACTTGTTAGTTATGGTCCTGATTTGATATGACAAACTTACGAGCTTCTCATATCCTTGATCCATAAATGTATTTTCGTGAACTACATGTGCTAGTTTACTGTGTTCGAGGAGCTTTTTTACATTTATGTAAAACCTCTCCATTTCAGGTTCTCTACGTGGAAGAGTTCAAGACTGGCTTTTGCAGAATCATCACACTGCTCATTGTAGTGTTGCCGAGATGCAGCTTTTGGAGAGTATCATTGACTTTCCCAAAAGGTTCATTATGCATCGTTATTCGGATGAAAATTTTAATGATGAAGACTTGGATGCATGGGAACTTGAAGTGACAAGATGGGCAAGAGTATTCTTCCTTGTAATCAAGGAAGAACATCAATTAGTACCTTTATTAACGGTTTGCCTTCACCTTCACCCTTTAGATGCTCAGTCATTTTGCTTTAACATTTTATTTTTATTCCTTTGCTGATTAGTTTGTAGTTGTACTTTAATTTGTAAAATGCACTGAATAAATTTAATTATGTTCTATGTTAGAATTGAGATATTATTGATAATACTTGGCTTATTGCATGGAAAATGAATGTTCAGATTGTAATTTGAAAAATAAAATAAAATAAAAAGCTTTAATTATCTGGTTTAATCATCTTTCACCTACCATCTTTATTTGGCTTCTCATTTTCTTTTTTATATTATCCATTGAAGAGCATCATAGGATTCAGTATTTTATGAAATATTCTTCGGACACTGACTGCATGACAATTGTTTTGCACAGATGTCTGTTTCGTTCTTATATGTAGATGCTGGCATTCCTTTTCAGATATCATTTCTCCACGAGTAGTCATAACATTTTGTTTATGTTGGTTTCTGCAGTTAATTCAAAATCATGGAAAAAATATATGTAAACAAATTAACCATTCTGAGTGGATACCTGCAAAGTTTCTCACCCTCATATTGGGCTTGATTCAAGAGATCCAGGTGATGCAAAGTAGAACTGCTAAACATGGTGTAATAATTCAAACCAAATCTGAGAATGGTGTGCTAGAGACAGAGATGCCAGCAAATGATACAGAAGCTTTAATCATCAAGATGTTCACTGATCCCTTACTCTGTGTATTGGTATTTGTTCCTTAAGTAATTTTATCAAATAATTAGCATTGCAAAGAACTTGTTATCAAGAAAGCTAAACATATATGTTTTATCTGGCATGCAGGAAGAACTTGTGTGCTTTGCCGAATTGTCTTGTTCCATATTCTCATCCAGTTCTGAGATGGAGAACGAGGTTCTGCCTAGTTCTGTGAGAGGAAAACTTGGAGGTCCTAGTCAACGACGATTGTCAAATTCTTTGACTACTGCTGTGTTACAAGCTGTATAATTCAATCTATGCTTTCTTAATTTTATTAATGCATTTTGTCTTTAGAACTATTTTAGTTGTATTCTTGAAGGAAAAATACCTTACTTTTCTCAATTTTTGTATGGGCAGACAATGTCTGTTAAAGCTGTTGCATGTGTCTCTGCCTGGTGTGGACAACTTAGAAGTGATGTTCTGTTAAATTCTGCCTTTACTTTTGTGGGAAAATTCTTCTATAACACCATTGCGTCGCCAACTTGTACTTCTGAGGTAGGTTTTGGGTAATCTATTGCAAAATATTACCAACAATTTTTATATACATTTTATTATACTTTTGAAAATTTGATGTAGCATACCACTGACTGTACAATTGTTTCAAATAAGACTGAAGCTGAAGTCCATCTAGCTGCATACGAAGCATTAGCTCCTGCTCTGAAAGCACTCGTGTCTTCATTCTCTCCCCAGACTTTGGGTGTTTTCAGGGAAAGTTGCAAGTTGTTACTTCCTGCAGTACAAGGTGAACCTTGGTTAGATTCCTTGGTTCTTTCTTTCTCTCGGAATATCAATGACCTTCTTGCTGTCAGATTCTTGGCACGCACTAGGCGTGCAGTTTTGCTTAATTGGAAGGTGACGTTATTGATATCATTATCTTTTTTGTATAGTCTCCCTTTCTTCTTTTCATTTAACATTGCTGTTTGATCTCATTCACAATCATAATTTTTTTTTCTTCTGGAATCCAGGATTTATATGACATAGATAGTATCTTAGAATGCTTGTGTATTTATTTGTAAATTACTTACTGATTTTTGTGATTGATACAGTGGGTTTGCTTAGAATCTCTGCTCTCTATTCCTTACTATGCTTTTGCGGGTAAGCTTCAATGGGAGGGTGATAGCGTTTTCTTCTCATATGCTGCTGTCAGAGACATTTTCGCGGATATTGTTGAGAGGTAGGAAACTGAGTTTAAATATGCTAAACTGTCACTTATACCGGAAAAGGGTTGAGTAGTGAATATTTTGCACTACTTTGTTGCTGGTTTTGTTATAAAAGATTTATTAACTGAAATGTGCTTCTATATAAATAATATTAGTTCACACAAGTCTTTATTGATTTACATTTGTATATGATGAATAATGCTTCAGAATTTTTCAATTGGCGGGTCATATCAGTCCTTGCTTCTTGTTGCCTTTTGTCTTCTTCTCATATTCTATTTTCCTATGGATAATATGCTGACAGTGAGATTGTTTTATGTTTCCATGTTCTCCTAATAACCTTGCAGTCTTGAGAATGCTGGGGAGGGTTCTGTCTTACCCATGTTGAGATCCATCAGATTGGCTTTGGAGCTCTTTGCTTCAGGAAGGTTGTTTACTGATGTTTCCAGATGCAGTGGTGTTGATTCTCAGGTTTTACATCATTTTTTTTCCCATTTTAATTGATTGGAATGGTAATACTTCCTCATTGATTTGGGAAATTATTATTGAGTTTGGATACCTAATTATCATTTATGCACTCTTTCTGCATGACCTCAATTCAGGTAGGTTGTGGAATATAGAAATTTACTAGTGAGATCTTTCTGTAGGCCAGGGAGACAGGGTGTGGTTTTATATTAAAGTGATGATAGAGGAGAATGTTATGAATTCAATAGTGAATTCCACTGCCTTGAATTAGAAACTAAACTAATTCTTTCATTAGCATTTGTGGCCTCAAAATCAATGTCATATTTGAGTTCACATTTTCGGTAATTTGTTGTGGGCGTAAAAATAGAAAGTCATCCTGTGCCTCAATATATAGCATTCATCTGTATGTTTCCCTTCAATTTTTTTGGTTACCAGGGTGTTCTTTATTGTCAATTTTAAGGGGGTGTAGCATCTTGGTTTTTTAACATGTTTGTTTGACTGGAAGTAAATTAACATTTTGGGTCATGACTACTCAATGCAGATGATTTGGCGTTTGGTTCATTCCTCTTGGATATTGAATGCCAGCTGTAACAAGCGGAGGGTCGCACCTATTGCTGCACTTTTATCTTCTGTCTTGCACCCTTCCTTGTTTAGTGATGGGGATATGCATGATACTGACAATGAACCTGGGCCCCTAAAATGGGTATGTGGTTCTTTTCTTTCTGTGTATGCATTCTATGGGTGTTGGTGCTAGTGTGAGCGAGTTGGGTGTGTCTCTTGTGCATGTGCTTTTCTTTCTGTGTGTGACTAATGTATTTATGTATCACATCAATGGTGCAGTTTGTTGAAAAGCTTCTGGAGGAGGGCACAAAAAGTCCTCGGACAATTCGTCTTGCAGCTTTACATTTGACAGGGCTTTGGCTTTCACATCCAAGGACAATAAAATACTACATAAAGGAACTGAAGCTGCTCACACTCTATGGCTCTGGTGTTGTCCCATGCTTATCCTCTTTTTGGTATATTTATCTTGCCATATGTCTAAAAATAATTACAATCTGAAAATTTCTCCAACAGTTGCTTTTGATGAGGATTTTGAAGCTGAGTTAACTGAAAATCATGATGCAAGAACGGAAGTTGCATTATTGGCTAGAATCCCTGACCCTGAGTTGACTGAAGTAAGCTCTTCAATTTTTTCATTTCTGTATTGTTTCCACAAATTAGGCTCTGAGATAATTCCAAGATTTTTTAAACTGTTTGATCGGAACTTTGTTTCTAAACTTTTCATAGATATGTTGGTTATATGGATTGGATGCTCTAGTGATTTTTTCCTTGTGATGATGTTATATATTGCTTTCTTGGAGTTCCTGAATATATCAGCTCTTTTCAGGCGTTTATCAACACAGAGTTGTATGCACGTGTTTCTGTTGCTGTTCTCTTCTACAAACTATCTGAATCAAATAAAATGGTGGGATCATCATGTAGAAACGAAGATTACCAGGCAGCCCTTGAAGCTGGAAAGTTGTTTCTGCTAGAGCTTCTGGACTCTGTGGTATAGTTCTTTCTGATCAACATCAGTTCATTTTATGCCACATTGTCCAAAGAATGGCTATAACTATCAAATATGTTAAACTAGCTAATTAATATAAGTCTGTAACCTTATATTAGATAATTAATATGCTCTTGTTAGAGTAAACCAAGTTTTGTTGATAATGTGAAGCAAGTTCGGAGAGAAGAAAGTAGGATAATATTTGGAATTTATGCTGATTGGTAGGGTTGTTCTTAAGAAAAGTGTGTGGTCTATATTTTTAGAACCCTAAAACAGTATAATGATGTTATTTTTCCAATAATAAAGTGTCCTAATCGGTTTATTCATGAATTTATCTGACCCGCAAGGAACAAGTATCGGCCGAAGAAAAAGTGGCATTACATTATCATGTTTGGTGTCATACTAATGAAATTAGATATCCTAATCGGTTTATTCATGAATGTCTCTGACCCGCAAGGAACAAGTATCGGCCTAAGAAAAAGTGGCATTCATACTAATGAAATTAGAAAGATTGCCTTTTATAGATGCAAATTTACCTTCTAATAGTGGCTAATGAACAAGAAACGAGCGTAAATGAGAATGCACTCTTGTTTTAGGGAATGCCTATGGGTGATTGACTAATTATAACTTGCATGAAAAGAAATTGTACATTCTGTTTATTTATTTATTTTTTTAGTAATAGTAAAATTTCTGCATATGGGTTCTTGTTTTGATGGCATCTATTTTTGATGCAGATGAATGATAAGGATCTTGCGAAGGAGCTATATAAGAAGTATAGCGCGGTAACTGATAATTTTGGTTCATTATCCTTTTACTTTTGGTTTTTAAGCAGCTGAAGTGGGGAATTCTAAGTGAATTAATCCCAGTGCAACAAAATTTAAAACTCTTATATTATCTGTCTGTCATTGTGCAACAGATCCATAGGCGAAAAATACGTGCTTGGCAGATGATATGTGTTTTGTCGCAATTTGTTGATGATGATGTAGTGGGAGAAGTCTCACATTGTTTGCACACAGCCCTCTATGTAAGTGATGATGAAATTTTATAATTGATATTTAGAAGGCTGTAACTGATAATGGCGCGGTGTTTGACAATACTTGCCCTTTGGAATGGGCTCGGGCATAATTACATATGTACTTGTAGAATCTTCATTTCCACTTCTCTAGATTTGTTACTTTTTGTTGATTCTAATGTTTTGCTTCTCATGTTTCGTGCCATGTCTTTTGCAGAGAAACAACTTACCTTCTGTTCGCCAGTACTTGGAAACATTTGCAATTAGTATTTACTTGAAGTTTCCATCTTTGGTAAGGCATTCTCTTTATTACAAGGGACTCACCTTAAATTTACTGACATAGAGAAGCCTAACCATCATGCAAAGGATGTGTGCATAAACACACATGATCCAACAATCTATATACCTTGTGTAAAATATGTTTTTTAGGTGGCAGTGAAAAAAGCTGTGCGCAAACATGCACAAAAAGAAGCCTCCTCAAAATGTTAACTTTATTTTGTATGGCATGGTTTGCTAAAGATTGAATGATGCTTTTGCCACATAGGAGCCATTCTTTCCCATTCGTGTTTGTATTCTAATGACTTGACTTTAAATGGAGTTTTGACAAAATTTCCCTAGCTTCTTTTAACTTGATGCTTAGGTTGCTCTGTCGTTCAGCATCTTTTAATTACACTTATAATTATGTCGCAGGTTGCAGAGCAATTGGTCCCCATATTACGAGATTATGACATGAGACCTCAGGTAATTTTTTCAGTAAGAATTATTTTGCTTCATCAGTTTAAGTTTTCTAGTGTAGATTTCAAAGTTCTTATTGGGGAGTTGCAGCAATGTTCATCCTATTTCAGAAACCCCATTCAGTCTCTGTTTTCTAGAATTTTCTAAAATGTCCTCAGTCGGGGTAGAATCTATGAAGAATGAGTTACATGGGCTTCAGCTAAGTTGACTAATTACTAATTATATTAGCATGTTCTATACTATATAGAGATATAAAAACATCTATTTCTATCCCTCTTTCTCTCTCTCATTCATGTGCAAGTGCACTGAGCTAAACCTTTAACCAATTTCCTAGCCTGTCTAGTTAGATGCAATGGTACTCATTACAGGCAAAAAAACATTTACTATTTGTTTCATTGATTTGCATTATGGATATTTTATTGTGCACCATTTTATTACTGCTGCTGTAGGCATACCATATTGAGCTTTTTTGCGTCAAATGCAGGCACTTTCTTCATATGTGTTCATAGCAGCTAATGTGATCCTCCATGCTTCTGAAGAGTTTCGATTCAGGCATTTGGATGAATTACTCCCCCCCATACTTCCATTATTAACCTCACATCATCACAGCTTACGTGGTTTTACTCAGGTCAGTTTCATGGAAGGTGATGAGTGTCACATTGTAAATTCTGTTGATTGTATATATTACTTTATAAAAACATTTTTCAAAATTCTTCTGCAGGTTTTGGTTCACCAAGTACTTTGCAAATTTTTTCCTCCCATGGATCCTAGAAGCTCTGAATTCATACCTTTGGAAAAAAGATGTTTTGAGGATTTGAGATTATACCTGGCAAACAACTCTGATTGCATGCGGTATAGTATTCATTTATTTACATTTTTCATTACTGTACATTTGGCAACTTGATGATTCATAGAACTTTTTTGCAAAAAAAAAGTATCTTCCAAAAGTAGTCAATCAAATTTCATGTTCAATGTTATTATAGTGTTAAACTGTTAATTTATTTGTTAAATTAATAATATTAGTTAATTAACCATTTCTCTAGGCATAAAGAGAATGGATAGTAATGGTATTAGCTTATTATTAGTGCAGAATGTTAATATGTTTCCTAACATTTGAACTGTTATAGTAGATGTATTACAAATGAAAAGGAAAAATCAGAAATTCTTCTAAGGGTAAGAGAGGAATAAGATGAGAGAAAGGCAAGAGAAAGAATAGAGTAGAAATGGGTGTACCCAACTCTAATAAACAATTAAACTAATGGTGCTGAGGTACAGAGTATTGGCTTGAAATCCACAGATAAGGAGGCAGAGGGTGGCCTTTGGTAAAGTTTACTAAATAGAAGGGCAATAGTCTTTGAATGAATGAGATTGCAGTACAATACTTCTTAGATGTCTGAATTACACATAGATGTGTCTTGTATATCAACGTTTAAACTCTCCTTGACATGTTGATTTGATTGCCTCTCAGCTTGCGAGCTTCAATGGAAGGCTATCTTGATGCTTATAATCCAAAGATCTCTGTTACTCCTGCTGGAATTTTTGTTAGTCGGGTAGAGGAGGTATGGGTTTTTCTTGAATGCAGTCGGCTAACTTTTGAAATGTTTAGGCAGCCAAACTTAGTTTCTCAATTCCAAGTTTATGGCTTCAGCAAATTTAAGTTAATATTGATAAATGGTTAGTAATGGTTGATAAAGTGAATGTCTGATGAGGAATTTCCATTGGATACATACTGTTGGCAGAAAAGGTTCCTTATGTTGGTCAAGATTGGCTTAATACTATTCATCTGTTGGCGGTCATTCTTCCTGCTGAAACTTGCCTTCTCGGAATGCTTTCTCTTTTGGTCTTTTTCTTTGATGCTTGTTTTCCTTTTGTGGTAATATTTCAGGAAATCGAGTTTGAATGTGTTCCAACATCCCACATGGAGAAAGTGCTCAACTTCTTAAATGTAAGCAGTTGTAAACTTCTTTTGCCTTTTCACGCATGGTTGTCTGATTTTAAATTACATCCTTCTACTGCCTTTTCATGCATGGTTGTCTGATTTTAAGTTACATCCTTCTATTGCCTTTTCATGCATGGTTTACTTCAGGATGTGAGGGAAGATCTGAGGTGTTCAATGGCAAAGGATACTGTGACAATCAAGAATGAGAGTCTGGATATGGGTGAAAGTGCCGAATCAATTGAGAGACAGTCTACTGCTCCTGAAGAGATAACTAAAGATGCACATATGGACTTCCAGAAAAAGATTACTTTTGCTAAACATGAGAAGCAAGACATGAATTCTAGCTCATTACTAAGCAAGGGAGAAGTTTACAAGCAACTTCTAGGTATGAATCACCTTTGAGAAGTAAATAATTTGAAAAGTCTTCTAGGTATAGTTTGATGTCAATATATTTGTGAAATTGGAAGATAAAAAGATGGAAAAAAGTTGGAATATTATATGAATAGAGAGTGTCCTATGAGTTTCACGATGAAGAATTCTTTCTCATGGGTACTTTTGTGTCTAATATATGTGCAAACACAGAAATGGAAAAGGAAGACAATCTTGTTGATCAGTTATTGAAGTCCAGAAGCATGGCTATGGAATGGATAAGAGGAAACCGACAGCATATTATCCTAGTAGCATCGTTGATTGATCGCATACCAAACCTTGCTGGATTGGCACGCACATGTGAGGTATGTTGTTCCTTTCTATCAATAGTATTTAGTATGTATTTAGCTTGTATTTTGCTCATTGAAGCACTCCTTGTTGCTCCTTTCAGGTTTTTAAAGCATCAGGATTAGCTGTCGCAGATACAAAAGTCATACATGACAAACAGTTTCAGCTCATCAGGTTTGATTATTGTTAACTGTTATTTGTTCTGTAAACCTTTGTATTATAATACTTGCTTCGATTTTATCATATAAGATTCCGAAGCCAATTATACAAACCAACTCTCAGCTGCTAAATGACCTCCCCTCGTGTATGCCTTTTTACTGACAGTAATTTCTTATTGTCAAGCCTTCAAGGAATGAACAGGGATCAAATGGGAGAGATTGTGTAGAAATAGGGCCATATAACAATAGAGTTTTCCAAAATATACTGATTTTAACTTTATTACCTTTTCACTCGCATATATGGTGATCTGCAGTGTGACGGCAGAGAAGTGGGTTCCTATCATAGAAGTTCCTGTACATAGTGTGAAAAAGTTCTTGGAGAAAAAGAAGCGAGAAGGTTTCTCAATCTTGGGATTAGAGCAAACAGCAAACAGTATACCTCTTGATCAGTATATCTATCCCAAAAAGACTGTAAGTTATCCTCTAAAGTACAATCAATTTAGTGTTTGGCTAGTAGCCTACTTAACGCTCGCTTTCAATTTTCAAATAAGTTTCTTTAAGCTAATAACTATTAAGAGAGTTTACTTCGGTTTTGTTGCTGGCTCTTTTACAATATTCCAAATGTTGTTTGTCATATTTTCCATCAGACCTTTCTTTATCTTTGCATTTTCAGTTTCATTTATTCATTGGCAGAAGGTGCTTGTCTAAAATATCTTAATTGCGAGGCAATCTAATTATTTGTTGTGCTAGGTCTTGGTTCTTGGCCGTGAAAAGGAGGGTATACCTGTGGATATAATCCATATATTGGATGCTTGTATCGAGATTCCTCAGCTTGGGGTTGTTCGATCACTTAATGTACATGTCAGTGGAGCCATTGCTCTGTGGGAGTATACTCGACAGCAACGATCGTAAGTCATAATGGTTCTTCTTTACTCAACGGGATATTCTTTAGAACTTTAGAGGTAACATGCTCGTCTACTTGCCACTGCATACTTCATAATAGCAGCTGTGATATCCTCTTCATCTTATAGCTCTTTTGAACCCAAAAGTAGGATGTACACTAGTTAGAGTTCCTTTGGCTGTTTATGTCGGTTCTACTCTAAGGTCTCGACATCTATCTGAGACATGTTTGCAAACTAATTGGACCTTCTCAGTTCTTATTATCTCCCTCTTCCAAACCAAAGAAATATATACATGAAATTTTGACATGCCCTTTGAGCAATCAAAACTCTGTTCGAAAAACATGGTTGCTATGCATTACAGGTATTGCAGTTGCTGATAATTAGAAGATCTGTACCCTTTATGAAGGTAAGGATTTGTTGATTGAATAATCATCACCACATTTTTGTTCAATACACACCATTAGTACAAGTTACATACGAATAATGATTAAATGGAAAAAGAATGCATCTTGACTCGTATATAGGAATATATCTAAATGCATAGTCTTTTGTGTATTTAATGTTACTCCAAATCAAATCATCGCCTCTTTCAAAACTTGCGGTCAATGTTTTGAACAGAATCTCCACTTCTTTTGCATCTGTGTGAGAGAGAGAGAAATGGAGTCATTGCATTATCATATTGAAAGAACAGAAAATAATGCGTTAGACTTGGTGAAATTCAAGTAAAACATTACCTGTAGGCTTTTCATTACAGCTTTCGTTTTATCATTATTGCTTGATACGGATCCACCATGTGTAGTTTTCTTCACAGTTTTCTTCGCTTGGAGTTTCATCAAAGATCTTAAAAAGCTCGGGATTAAGATTACCCAATTGTCGAAACAACCGGGGGTCTTGGAAGATTTTGGCTTTCTTTGGACAGCGATAATCTACCAAAGCAAAATTAAGGATCCCAAACTTTAAAATGAGCCAATCAAATCAATGTTTTAGCCCATTATTAGTGACACAATGGCAATGCATGCAAGTGAACTATATACATTACCTACCGGTCTGAGCATACCGACGAAGTTATTTTTGACGTAATTTCCCTTTGGTAAATGAAAATTTCCAGAGGACTTTTACAAAGGGAAATTTCGCCCTGTTTCCTTACACTGATTCATAATGACTAGACTCGGTCATGATTGTTCATGACCTGAAAGCAAAAAGTAAAAGAAAATGAGAAAGAATCCGAGGATTGAATAGTTTCTAGGGGGAAGGAAATGAGGATAGCTAATGCTAAAGCACTATCATACATAGTAGTAATCAAATGATGTAAACTGTAAAGTAAGGCTGAGTAGGATACAATATTGTTTGAAGGTGGCTGCTCGGTAGAAGAAACTGGCTTCGACTCTAAGGGCTTGGGCAACGCCTCTAGTCGAGCGGACTCCCTTAGGCGCCGAGAGTAATGAAGAAGCTCAGCTCTTCTGTTGTACCCTTTACCAGCACCTCCACCATGGTTATGTTGAACTAACTCTTGCTTGATGGTGTGATGAAGATAATGCTGGTGGCGGTTGCGGTGGTTTGAGGACACCTTCCTCCGCTGCCTCTCCACGTAAACCGTCACTACCACCGCCTTGTTTTTCGAATATGTTGCCTGAAACCCATTTCAGAAACCATCTCAAACGTAGTTTTAGCGATCATATATATAGATCTATGTTATTTATGTAGGTGAAGAGAATTGATTAGGAAGAGAGAGGGGAGGGGTGGCTTACCATTTTGGTTGGCGTGTTGTCAACAACAAGAATTTGAGTTGGAGAAATCATCACAACATAAATCATATTTGATCATGTTAAAAAATGAAAAAACCAAAGAAAGAGAGCCGATTTTTTGGAATCATTGGTTGGATCTATCAACAGTCAACCGACCTCATTGTTTATATTGCTAAAAGGTTCCAAATATAAGAACCAAATTTACGCATTTTATACAAATTAATTAGGAAAAAGAACACCCTCACCCTATCTGCTTTTTCAAAAAGAAAAAATAATAATTAGAGGGAAAGTATCGTTATCAATTGAATAACGTAGGTGATGAATCACCATTCCTTTGTTGGATTGTTTTTCACTTGACAATAGCCGTTTCTAAACCTTGACAAAAAGATTGCATTAATATGAAGAGAAGGCCCAGCTTTATTTAAGAGTTCCACACTTAAATTCATGGACTAGATCTTATTAGTGTTATGGGCCTTAAAAAGCTTCAGAAACCCACTTATTAAGCCTAAATAATAAATTGCTTTGGGAAAAAGTTAGGGGAAAATGTAAGAAAATGAGCTGAGAAATTAGAATGAAAATCAGAGACAACTAATTAGATCAAGTTTGTTAATGCTAAAACTTTTCATTTAGCTATGGCCTCTCAATACTCAGCAAAAAGAATGGGAGCCTTCACAGTTAGTTAATACTTAATACTATTGAACCATAAACCAAATCTTTCATTTCTCATTAAGGCTTAAATCATACTCACAATAGTTCAAAAAGGCACATAAAAACTATTGTAACTCTTAAGACCTTGCTTCCTCACAAACAGGGGGGGAACCAGGGAAACTACAACTATAGCAATGGTGAAAAAAAATACATTAATTGTTGTTAAAATGTAACAAAAACCAGCAATATTTGAACTAGTTATTATTAGAACTGTTATCATCCTGCCATGTTGCTTGCCATTGCTTGTCATAAAAGGTTGTCTCTTCAATCAACTTCTTGATGGTATCTAAATCCTCATTCTTCCTGATTAGAAGTACTCCGGCAACGGCTACAAACAATAGAGTCTTGCAAAAGAAGTTGCCCATTTGATCAACCAGACCTACTCCAGTTAAGCTATCTACAAAATATGCCATGAAGAACCCTACCATTGCTGCACGGCCTGCATGATAAAACCCGAAATAAGGGAATTCAGTTTAAACAAGCCGGTATAGCATTGCTACTCGAGTATAATATATATTCATATACAAACCATTAAGCAATTCTGCTTCAGGTAGATGGAATCTCTTCATCCATGCCCACCAAGGTATGATGGAAGTGTCAAACACTACAGGGTCATCATTGCTAGTAGTTTCTGGATTATCCTGGAGCCATTTTCTCCTCTTCACCTCTGAGAAGGATCATTCATGAAAGTTTATCAGAAACCATGGAATCACAGAACTAATACAAAATATCAGAGTTCCACTAATGAGGCTAATTAGATGTGAAACTAACACTATGGTTAAATTGGCTACATTTATACAAAGGAAATGCATCTCACTGTAGCTGCATTAAGACCCCTTACAAGCAACCAAGAAAACAACCCAATTACTATAAAAATTTAGGATCTTAAGTTCTTAATCCATATATAATTGTACAAGTTTTGCATACAGAAAAAGTGAAGAGGGAAAATTCCACAAAAATGTCAATTTATTGTGAAAGTAGCCTTTTTGGGAAGAAAATCAAGGGTTTAATAATTCATCCATGAAAATTTGAAAATGGAATTAACAAATTGTGAGGAAGCAACTAAATTAGACATCATTAACTTAAAATAGAAGAAAAAAAACCCCTTACCAGCATCAATAACAGCATCCCAATCAGTGCTCCCATCTTTCTGAAACTGCTTCAAGTCCCAAGTCCCTCCAATCCACTTAGGATCCTCAAACTTACTCAAAACCTCAACTTCTGGAGTCGTAGCCGCACCATTAGTCCCAGCAGACTCCTCGATGACCTTTTCAAGAACAGGCTCTTTCTGCTTGGGTTTTGGGTCTTCAACAGCAGTGACTGAAGCAGAAACTCCAGCTCCATTCTCAGGTAAACACTTGGGAGAGGAAAGGGAAAGAAAGGGTTTCTTGAGAGGGAGAAAGACAGTGGATTTGTGGGTGAAATGAGGCTTGACTGAGAAGGATGTAGGAGGAGGAGAAAAGGAGGCCATGGATATGGACATGGATTTCTTTGTTCAAGTCTTTGTTATTTTTGAGGTTTGGGTTATTGATGAGGAAGTGAAGTGATGAGTTTCCTTTTCCACACAGTTTCAGTTCATGGCTGAGTTTAGTTTGTCTTGTGGTGGGTGGGGGGGCCATTGAGGTTTGTCAACCAATCACTCTTTTTATAGTAAAAAATTAAATTTAATGCAAGTTCGGGCAGCTTTTGTTTGGGTTCATTTTAATTTACACTTCAACTCAGTAGTCACGTGCTAGGATCATAGTAACATTTTTTTTTTTTGCCCAATAGTAATATCTATTATTTTTCACCCAAAAAAAATTCTATTAATTCAGTAAATACATTTTCTCAAAAAAAAAAAAAGTATATATATCTATATTCACTCGTAATATTTGCTTAGTAGGAGTAGTAGTTTTGAGTGAGTATTATTCGGGTAATTCGGGTAAGTAATTTGCTTAACCTATTTAACCGATCACTATATAAATCTCAACCGAAAAACCTTGTTTGTCCGATTAATCGAATTAATCGGTTAATTCGGATAATAACTAACTTAATCAAATTTCTTTTCATTACAAAACTGTTTTGGAATGAAAAAAAAATTGATAAACTTTAAACTTAATATACTATTAGAGCATCGTAATAAGGATGTTTATGTCTTCGAAAATATTACAATGTTGCATAAAAAAAACATACAAATACAAGCTAATATATTATAATCATTCAAACCTTAAGTTATAAAGTCATATTAGGTTATATAAATTCGGGTAACTCGATTAATCAAAAGAAAAAAAATGTTTACCTATATCTGACCGACTTAACCAAGTTAACCAAATTATTTTTTTTAAACCGGCTTAACCGATTTGAGTTACCCGAATTTGATCGGTTAACTCGTTTTACCCGAGATTTGTTCACCCTAGTAGTAGTACTTAGTACTAAAAGTAATAGAATGAAAATATTTATTTAAAAAAAAATTGAAAAGGTTAAAGCTCCTATTATAAATTTACCATGATTCCATGAATGTGAATTTTCTTCTACGGTCTTGGTTCTTCTTGTGCTCAAACTTCAAAGTCTTAAACCTGAGTGACCCTATGGGCTATGCCTAATTCACTGTAGACCGTAAAGAAAAAAGAATAGCAACTTAAACACGTAGAAAATCTTGTGCTATGAAGTATTATGTACGTTATTAAGCTTGACCAGTTCTTACATGATTTTTCAATGCTTGTTAATTATTAGTATCTTCAATTCAAGCTGTTACTGTTATTCCTTCACTTCTGCTATATAATTGGTAAGATAAGAGCCGACTGTTATTTGTTATCTTCCTTCTTTTGGTAATGGATAATAGAATATTGAAGAAGGCTGCTGAAGATGGAGATGTTGATACCCTCTATGATTTACTTGCTCAAGATCCTTACCTTTTGGATCGTTTTGATCAGATTCCATTTGTCGACACTCCATTACATGTTGCAGCTTGCTTTGGAAAAACCCATTTCGCCATGGAAATTGCTACCTTGAAGCCATCTCTCGCTCGAAAGCTCAACCATATGGGGCTTAGCCCTCTGCATCTGGCTCTACGATATGGCCATATTCACACCGTCAGAGGGCTTATAACAATTGACCATGATCTAATTCGTGTCAAAGGAAGGGAAAGGATTACTCCTTTGCATTATGTAGCTGCAACAGAAGAAGTTGATATCTTGGCAGAATTTCTCTCAGTTTGTCCAGGATCAATTGAAGATTTGACCGTTCGATGTGAGACTGCGGTTCATGTTGCAGCGAAAAATCACAAGTCAAGAGCTGTTAAAGTCTTGGTTGGGTGGCTTCAACGTGTCAACAAGGAAGAAATTCTAAACTGGAAAGATGAAGATGGTAACACAGTTTTGCATATAGCAACATCCACAGATCAACCTGAGGTCAGTAGCTTGCATTATTTTAATTACCTGGATTTCAAGAAACAGAGCTCCCCTGCCTAAATCACTTGACTTTGAAGGAGTCTTTGCATCATCTAAGTGATTATTTGGGTTATTTTGTCTTCAAAAGTCCACACCTTTGAAATATTTTAATAAAATCCTGTTTTTCTCATTAATTATGAAGGTGATGAAGTCAATTATTAGAAATGTGAATGTAAATTCAAAGAACCTTCGAGACTTGACAGCTATGGACATCTGCAATGAACAAAAATTACAGCATAAAGAAGTTGGGGACATTCTTTGCCGTGCCAAAGCTAAACGAGCTTCATCTCTCGCTGACTACACTATAGGCCTGGCAGATTACTTGACTCAGGATCTAAGGTTTCTCGAAAGAAGGGACAAATACCTAGGTCTCAAGTGCCAAAACCAAAAAAATTCCCCCACTAACATCAGAAATGTGATACTTGTAGTGGCTATATTGATTGCAACCGCCACTTACCAATCTGGTCTCAGCCCTCCTGGTGGATACTGGCAAGATAACTATAATCCTCCGGCGGCCAACAACACCAGCAACTTGGGAAAAGGAGAAAAAGCGCATCGGGCAGGAAATTTGATCATGGACCCAAAAAACGCCTTTCTCTTCTTTACACTAAATAGTGTAGCCTTTTATGCATCAGTTTCCACAATCCTTATAATCATAATGGGGCTCCCTTACTCAACCCCATTATATGTTTCAACATGTTTTTTCTTGTTAGCCTATTCTGCTTCATTGGCTAACAACTTCCCTTATCCGCCACAAGAAAGTTTGACAGAAAAAGTTGCAGCTATTGTTTATGTGCATGTAACTTATTTATTCACGGGAATGATTATGTTGATCAGTTTGGTGGTGTTTCTTCGACATAGGAGGCAGAAATGGAGGGTAGATTTCCTGAGAAGAAGTTTGGGGGATGCTATATGAAATTGCTGCTGTTAAAAGAGCAAGTCAATACATTAAAATGTTTTGATGATGGGCGGATCTTGAAACATGGGATTGGGGGGACCAAATTGAATAAAACATATTTTTGGGGGTGCCAATTCAAAATTCAAGCTGTTCATGTGGAAAATATCCTCCTGCTTCTAGCGAGTTACCTTCGGTGAACTTAGAAATGATGGATAATAGATTGAAGAAAGCTGCTGAAGATGGAGATGTTAATACCCTCTACGCTTTAAGTAGAATAGTTCAACTTCAAACCAAAAGCTTTAGTAAAAGTCATCTGTGTTTTGATATTCTTAGTGTCAAAGCTAACATCACTCTTGTTTCTCCTTATTTCTTGTGCTGTAAGACAAACTTGTATGAGTATAATCCTGCCTAATTCATTGTTGACTGTAAAGAAATGTAGAAAAAAAGAATCTTCAAACAGGTTGAAAATCTCCTGGAAAATTAAGATTGACCGGTTCTTTCACGAACTCTATATTATAATTATATATAAAATCTTCAATGTGGAATGCTTGTACTGCTGCATCTATATATAGCTGCTGTTTTGTAAGATTAATTTGACCAAAGCTGCCACTGGTGAAGTCAGAAAATTAATGATGGAAAAGATATTGAAGAAAGCTGCTGAAGATGGAGATGTTGATACCCTCTATGCTTTACTCGCTGAGGATCCTTACCTTTTGGATCGTTTTGATCAGATTCCATTCGTTGACACTCCACTGCATGTTGCAGCTTGCTTTGGGAATACTCATTTCGCCATGGAAGTTGCTACCTTGAAGCCATCTCTCGCTCTCAAGCTCAACCATATGGGACTAAGCCCCATGCATCTGGCTCTACGATATGGGCATATTCATACTGTCAGAGGGCTCTTAACAATTGACCATGATCTAATTCGGGTCAAAGGAAGAGAGCGGGTTACTCCTTTGCATTATGTAGCGGGAACAGAAGAAGTGGATCTCTTGGCAGAATTTTTATCGGTCTGTCCAGGATCCATTGAGGATTTAACCGTTCGATGTGAGACTGCAGTTCATGTTGCTGTGAAAAATCATAAGTCAAGAGCTGTTAAAGTCTTGGTTGGGTGGCTTCAGCGTGTCAACAAGGAAGAAATTCTAAACTGGAAAGATGAAGATGGTAACACAGCTTTGCACATAGCAACTTCTACAAATCAACCTGAGGTCAGTTGGTCCACCTGCATTATTTTAAGTAAGCATAGAACTAAAAATGAGGCAATTGATTTCAAAATACAGAGCTACCCTGCTTTATCACTTCACCTTGAAGAAGTCTTTGCATCATTTATGTTATTTTATGCTATAATTCGTCTTGAAAAGTCCAATCATTTTGAATATTTAATCAATAATGTCTTCATCTTTATGAAGGTCATGAAGTCAATTATTAGAAATGTGAATGTAAATGCAAAGAACCTTCAAAATTTGACTGCTATGGACATCTGCCTTCAAGAAGAATTACAGCAGAAAGCAGTTGGAGAGATTCTACGCCATGCCAAAGCTAAACGAGCTTCATCTCTTGTAGGTTCTACCATAACTCTTGCAGGTTACTTCAGCCAGAAGCTAACCCTTCTTGAAAGAAGGGACAAGTATCTAGGACTTTATGGCCAAAACAAAAGAAGATGCCACAACAACAACAACATCGGAAATGTAATACTTGTAGTGGCTATATTGATTGCAACTGCCACTTACCAATCTGGTCTCAGCCCTCCTGGTGGATACTGGCAAGATGACTATTATCCTCTTGCCAATAACACCAACAACTTGGGAAAAGGAGAGAAACCGCATCGGGCAGGAAATATGATCATGGACACAAATAGTATATATTTCTTCTTTACACTCAATAGTGTAGCCTTTTATGCATCGGTTTCCACAATTCTTATAATCATATTGGGCCTCCCTCACTCATTAACATTATATGTCTCAACATGTTGTTTCTGTTTAGCTTATTCTGCTTTATTAGCTAACAACTTCCCTCACCCACCCCAGGAAAGTTTGACAAATACAGTTGCAGGTGTTTTATATGTTCATGTAAATCACTTGTTCACTGGAATTATTATTTTGATGAGTTTGGTGGCATTTCTTCGACATAAGAGGCTGATGAGTAGAGTTGATTTCCTGAGAAGGAATTTAGGGGATGCTATGTAATAATTAAAGATGCTCTGAAAGAGTAAACAGTTTTGCAATCATTGGCTATTTCAAGTTTATGTTGTAAGTGAAGTCATCAAGGAAATGTGATGTACAGTCTATATACATACTGCTATAATTAGAAACCTTTTAACTCCCAAAAAATTGCTTGTGCATTATGTTTAAGGTGAATGGAAACAATAAAAGTACTTTTCTTTTAATATTTGACTAACTAAAAGCAACTTAATCAAAATAAAAACTTGTAATTTCCAAATTTTGTTATAAAACTGATCTTCATCAGGTTCCCTATATTTCACTTTTCATTTCAACAACCATTCAACAAATTAGCAGTCTCTTATATAAACCAAAGAATGCGAAACAAATGAATAACAATGAAAAGCATTTCTTGAAGTACAATTCATTAACCAGAGCATCTATCCAAAAAAGTGCAGAGGGAGCGAAAGGACTGACCTGAATATCCAGCCGAGATTGTTTGCAAATAGACATTCTCGGATTTAACAGTAATAGTAACACCAGTAATGCCTATATCATATAAAATCCAAATCCTACAGAGAACCCATATGGATTTAGTGGTATTGAATACCTTGATCCATTTGGGTTCTCTGGAGGCATTTGGATTTTATAAACCCAGCACCATTCTCAGGTGAACACTTGGGAGAGAAAAGGGAAAGAAAGGGTGTCTTGAGAGAGGGAGAAAGAGAGTGGATTTGTCTTGAATGATGAGTAGTTTCCTTTTCCGTACAGTTTCAGTTCAGTTCATAGTAGTAGCTGAGTTTGGTTTGTCTCGAATGCCACAATTAACGCAAGTGTTTGGGCCTGCTATCCAATGCACGGAGCTCATTCATTACATCACATTTTTGAAGGAAAAGGCTGATTTGAATTGTAGTCTAGCCAGCCCAAAAGATTCAATGTTCCCTTTAGTTTTGCCACCCTACCATAAACTGACCCAATCCCAAAGATTCTATGAATCTGAATTTTCTTCAACGATCAAAGTCTTTTATATCGTATATCGTAAAGGAAAATGAAAATGGGAGAGTCCAGAGTCCACGCAATGGACCTCGAAAGAGCAAAACAAATGGAGTAACTTGGATGCCACCATTATTGACTTGCTCAGCCCTTTTGAAGACGACAACAAGTCGTAGTGGCGCCCCACATAAACACACACATGCTTTGAAACCAAACAAAAAACTGGTCTTTTTAAACTAACATAACAACAATTAAAAAAAAAAAAAACCAAACAAATTGTCATCTTCAAGTAAATTACTTACAAGATCATCGCCACCAACAGCTGGTAGGAAAAAGGCCCCACACGCATTAACAGCGAAATTTAGCATGACAAAATCAGTACACACAAGGGAAAAAATCAAAAAAAACTTGAACCTTCCCTTCTTTTTCCTTCCTCTTTGTCACGTAATTTTGCCTAACGCGTCCCTTTTAGTTTTTCTCAAACAAACCCATTCATACTTTTCTTAAGAAATAAATATATAAGATTATTAAGCTTCTTAGCCTTCTACTATTGACCAATATATTCTCCATATAAATATCCCCAGATATCCTTCACAAGCTCTTTAACAAACCATAAACTGTTTTCAATTCCTTTCAACAAAAAAAAAAAAAAAAAAAAGAACAAAAACCGTTTTATTTCGATCATGGGAAACTACATTTCTTGCACTTTGGCAACTCCTTTGGTGAAAACTGGGAAAGCTGCAAGGGTGATTTTTCCTGGAGGTGAAATCAAGCAATTCAGGGACTCTGTTAAAGCTGCAGAGCTTATGTTGGAATGTCCCAATTTTTTCTTAACAAATTCTCAATCTCTTCACATAGGAAGGAGGTTTTCGGCTCTGGGTGCTGATGAAGAATTGGAGTTTGGCAACGTTTACGTCATGTTCCCAATGAAGAGAGTCAATTCTGTGGTCACCGCAGCTGATATGGCGACGCTTTTCATGGCTGCAAACTCCGCAGCCAGGAGAATATCTGGAGGAGGGAAAGTTGGGGTTTTTCCAGAGTCAATTAATGGAGGACAAGAAATTAGCTCTAAATTAGAATGTGAAAATGGAGGATCAAGATTGAGTTTGGATTTGGAAGGGGTTGATAATATTAATGGGTTCGCTGTTGCAGAATTTAAATACAGATTATCTGTTTGCAGGTCCAGAAAACCTTCCTTGGAAACAATCAAAGAAGAGCCAGTAATTTGCTCTAGGTGAAATTCATCATTTGCTTCTTGTTGGTTGGACTACAGCTATATATATATTTTCTATCTTATTTTTTTCCAGATAGAACTACATTTTGGGTGAAACTCATGAATACAACTTTTTTTTTCCCTTTCTTTTTCTTTTTCTTTTAAATTTTGTTCTATTGTGATGTGATTTTGTTGGGTAGACAAAATGGGCTTGTGAGTAGTTGTAATATGACTAACTTATATGTAGATATATCAATCAATAGATTAAAAGAATCGAGAAAACAGATTTATTTCTTTATACCTTGTGATAGAATATATCTATATTCACTCATATAAAGGAACAATATTTTCCTTTCTTTGATGTCAAAAAAGGAACAATATTTAAAAAATATAATGAAAAGGAACAATATTTAAAAAAAAAAATTGCTTCCTTCTCTATTAGTAACTCTTTCTAACCAGAAAAATTATTAGGTAGAACTCACCACATCATTTATGGGACTAACCAATACTAAGATGATAACTTATCAGTTTTTAAAAATCTTATCCTAATAATTTCTCAAATTTGTGAACTTACACTTTATGCTTTGATTTAAAAAGGGGCTAAACCTTGATATGAAATTGTATCGAGATTTTAGGAATTCATTTAACATGTTACAATTTATCTAGTTTTTTTTTTTTTTTTTTTTCAAATAATTTTAGTAGTTAGTCCCATAGCTGACATGGTGGGATACTCAAATATAATAATTTCTCCTGTAATTGTAATATAAATCCCATTAAGTTTATAAAAAAAAAATCCCATTAAGTTGCAAGAAGGAAACATTTCCTACATATATGCATATGAATTTAGTACAAATTTAAGCACCACAATCTTTTTTTTTTGGCATCAATTTAAACACCACAATCTAGTTGAAACTTAACTGAACAAAGACATACTCCCTCCGTTCCGAATTGAATGGCCACATTGGATTTTCTTTGGTCAACCAATTTCGTTTTTGACCATTAATTATGAAAAATTTATATATAATTAAAATTTTAAAAAATATGTTTTGAAAAATATAAGTTTTAAATTTTTCAGAGTTTATTTTAAAAAAAATTAAAAAATTATATTTTTGTAATAATTGATGGTCAAAAATGACTTTGGTTAACCTGAAAAAAACTAAAGTGACCATTCAATTCGGAACGGAGGGAGTAATAATAATTCCATCCCTAATTTTGAAAAGGCTTAATGAATGTATATAGAGTAATAATGAAGGTGGCTTTGACCTTTGACTAATTAGGAAATACTAGTACTACATAGCTTAAATGCCACAATTAACGCAAGTGTTTGGGCCAGCTATCCAATTGGACTCATTTGAATTGTATTCCAATGCTCTCTAGCCAGCCCAAAAATTGTATTTAATTGGGTTCCTTCACATTTTTATTGGGTCCAATTCCAATGCTCTCTATTATTATAAATAAACTGACCCAAAGATTCTATGAATGTGAATTTTCTTCTACGATCTTGGTTTTTCAGTTTTTTCTTGTGTTCAAACTTCAGAGTCTTAAACGTGAATGTATTATCAAAAAAAAAAAAAAATAAAGTCTTAAACGTGAATATTGACCCTATACCTGAATCACCCTTCGTAAAGAAAAAGGAATAGCAACTTAAACACGTAGAAAATATTTTCCTATGAAGTATTATCAATTATGTACGTTATGCAATTGACCAGTTCTTTTGCAATGATTTTTCTATGCTTGTTAATTAATATATCTT
This sequence comes from Corchorus capsularis, assembly GCA_001974805.1. NCBI lineage: Eukaryota > Viridiplantae > Streptophyta > Magnoliopsida > Malvales > Malvaceae > Corchorus > Corchorus capsularis. The sequence continues at coordinate 35,104 of AWWV01007475.1, forward strand.
CAATTCAAGCTGTTACTGTTATTACTTATTACTTCACTTGTATATAATTGGTAAGATAAGAGCCCACTGTTATATATATTTGTTATCTTTCTTCATTTAGCATCTACAGTTTGTTTTGTAAGTAAGTGATCGACTTTGACCGAAGCAAGCCTAGCTAGCTAGCTGCCTTATAGTAATGGATAATAGAATGAAGAAGGCTGCTGAAAATGGAGATGTTGATACCCTCTATGATTTACTTGCTCAAGATCCTTACCTTTTGGATCGTTTTGATCAGATTCCATTTGTTGACACTCCATTGCATGTTGCAGCTTGCTTTGGGAAAACCCATTTCGCCATGGAGATTGCTACTTTGAAGCCATCTCTCGCTCGCAAGTTGAATCATTTGGGCCTTAGCCCTCTGCATCTGGCTCTACGATATGGGCATATTCATACGGTGAGAGGGCTTATAACAGTTGACCGTGATCTAATTCGTGTCAAAGGAAGGGAACGATTTACTCCTTTGCATTATGTAGCCGAAACAGAAGAAATCGATCTCTTGGCTGAATTTCTATCAGTTTGTCCAGGATCCATTGAGGATTTAACCGTTCGATGTGAGACTGCAGTTCATGTTGCTGTGAAAAATCATAAGTCAGGAGCTGTTAAAGTCTTGGTTGGGTGGCTTCAGCGTGTCAACAAGGAAGAAATTCTAAACTGGAAAGATGAAGATGGTAACGCTGTTTTGCATATAGCAACATCCACAGATCAACCTGAGGTCAGTAGCTTGCATTATTTTAATTACTTGGATTTCAAGAAACAGAGCTCCCCTGTCTAAATCACTTGACTTTGAAGGAGTCTTTGTATCATATAAGTGATTAATTTGTGTTGTTTTGTCTTCAAAAGTCCACACCTTTGAAATATTTTAATCAAACTAGATAGGGGTGTGGCTCTAAGAAGGGGTTTTACCATGATGTTCCTTGATATGCATAGGTCATCTAGGTGAAATCTCATCTCAAACAGACTTAGTATGAAAAACTTATGCTAGTTTTTCAGTTAAGGACAGTTTGAGGAGTCAAACCAACTTCTCTATACTAGAGAGTTCGGTTTTACTTATTAATTTTCCCATAGCCTTATGGGGATAATCTAAGTCTTAGAATGAAAAACTTATGCTAGTTTTTCATTTAAGGACCACCTGGGGAGAGGAACCTAGTTCACTACCAAGGGAAGCTCGGTTTTACTTAGAATTTTTTCCATAGTCTTATGTGGATATTCTAAGTCCCTTGGAAAAATTTCAGCTCATTCAGACTTAGAATGAAAAACTTATGCTAATTTTTCATTTAATGACAATTTTAGGTGAGAAGCTCGATTTACTATGAAGGAAGGCTCAGAATAAGCCAAGATTTTTACCATAGTCTATGCCTGATATACAAACCTTACTGATGAAGTTTGAGCTCAATCCAAGTTCGTTTGCAACTTTTACAATCTTTTCAGTTAAGGACACTGTGGCTTTATCACCCTGGTTTCGCCATGATCCTTAGTGAAAGGGTATTTTCGTCCTTGGAAGGCCTAAATATGGCTAAGTATGAGTAATTTCGTGGCCTAGGTGATATCCCTTATGATCCATGGTCACCTCTCAACCAATTTAGTAGTTTCAGCTCATTGGAGGCAACAAGGACTACACCTGATACAGCAGCTGCACCTGATACATCAGAGGGGTGATACTTGATACCCCAGGGGGAAGGATTTTCGCCTACCATGCTATAGGGGACGCCTCATACTCCTCTCATCACCCTCCTATCACCTGCTGCAGCATCCAGAAGGAGAAGAAAGTTTCACTGCAACTTTCTGGAAATTTCCTTCGACCAATCAGAAGAGTTCGCCTTCCTCAGCAAGTAAATGCCTTCCTCAGCAAGTAGAAGCCCGCCAGTTTCAAGGCCCAGGCCGCCCACTATATAATGGAACCATTCCAAGCTTCAGAAATCAGATTCGACATCTCACACTTCCTCCGGGAACAATCTTCAAGCTCCAATTTATTCTCTCTCTGGCTCCGCGCCTTTTTATTCTTGTTCATCATGAGTTCTTACTCGTTCTTCAATATTCTCTTGTTCAATCTCGTCCAAGGACATTAAAACACAAATCTCTTGTTTATTTTAGAGAAGACGACAATTGAATTGTCCTTCTCCCCCCTATTCTTGTTTTATCACTTTTGGAAAGTCAATCTAGTGGATCGATGATTTAAATGCTTCGGTGTGACTTTGATCCAGTCCCCACAAATCGCTCTAATCTTTACTTTTTCTCTCAAACCTAGTTTCTTTGTCAATTTCAGCAAATTGACTGACACGCCCTCATGCTGTCATTAAGTAGTTTTCACAAGAATTCTCCAAAGAGATTTTTGGCGCAACATAAAGTTATGAGAAATATAGAGAGTTATTAATAGTTAATACCCTTTATCCCTATAAGGAGATGAAATAAAATTCAATTTAGCTGTATAGATTTCTTCTTATATAATCACCACTAACTTTAATTTATAAATAAAAGTCTTATTCTATACATATAACATACACAATTTCAAAAATATAGTATGGATGTTTTGAATTTTACTGGAATTTTTTGAACATTGAACAATAATTTGAGGGAAAACTTTTTGTTTTGTTTATCATAGATTTTTTTTAACAGAGTAAACGTCCTTGTACTCGTGCAATAGGGTAATTTTTAAATTAAAACTCTCATTCTCTATAAAATAAATTGTTTATAAAAAGGGAGAGAACATGAATAAATAATCTAGAAGGATTCATTCATGCCGAAAAGAAAATCTAGCGGAATTCACACTTCAATTTTTTCCATTATAAGATAAAGTACTAAACCGACATATATGTGTATTAGTAATATTCTTTTGGGTGGAAATATTATTACTAATATTTCCAATACCTTTCTTTTTCTTATTTGTAGGTAGTCATAAACAAAGATAGCTTCGATGTTGTATATAGGTTTAACAATACTTAGATTAGATGTGGCGGCGGCTATTTAATAGTATATTTTATTAATAATTATGAAAAGTAAATTATTAATTACAATTATAGTAGATTATTAATATTTTCCCATAATTAAAAAAGTCAAATATTGAATTTATAATATCTTTCCATAATTAATAAAAAAAGTTAAATGACTGAAAAAGATACTTATTAAAAAAATTTAAACCATAATATTAAGGGTATTTATGAAATTTCCCAATTAAAATATTTGAGTTCGTGCTTTTATATAGTAGTAAGATAAGATAGTAAGATTATATTGTTTTTAGGTGATGAAGTCAATTATTAGAAATGTGAATGTAAATGCAAATTATATTGTTTTTAGGTGAAGTCAATTATTAGAAATGTGAATGTAAATGCAAAGAACCTTGGAGATTTGACTGCTATGGACATCTGCCTGCAAGAAGAATTGCAGCAGAAAGAAGTTGGGGACATTCTTCGCCGTGCCAAAGCTAAACCAGATTCATCTGTTGCAACTCCTGATATAACTCTTGCAGATTACTTCAGACAGAAGTTATCGCTTCTCGAGACCAGGGACAAGCACCTAGGACTCAAAGTTCAAAGCCAAAGGAGGTGCCACAGCAACATCGGAAATGTAATACTTGTAGTGGCTATATTGATTGCAACCGCCACTTACCAATCTGGTCTCAGCCCTCCCGGTGGATATTGGCAAGATGACTATTATCCTCCGGCCAATAACACCAACAACTTGGGAAAAGGAGACAAAGCGCATCGAGCAGGAAATATGATCATGGACACAAATAGTATATATTTCTTCTTTACACTAAATAGTGTAGCCTTTTATGCATCACTCCACAATCCTTATAATCATAATGGGGCTCCCTTACTCAACCCCATTATATGTTTCAACATGTTTTTTCTTGTTAACTTATTCAATTTCGTTGGCCAATAACTTCCCTCATCCGCCACAAGAAAGTTTGAGAGAGAATGTTGCAGCTCTTATATATGTGCATGTAACTTATTTGTTCACGGGAATGATTATTTTCATCAGTTTGGTTGTGTTTTTCCGTCACAAGAGGCAGAGATGGAGGGTAGATTTCCGGGGACCTAGCTATATGAAATTGCTATGAAAAGAGCAGTCAATACATTTTAACCCTAAATGGGGCTCTCAAGTTAATTGTAGTATTAATATATTTTGATTATTATGATTTTCTTTTGAGGGGTAGAAATAGAATTAGAAACATGATTATGAATTCATAAGTATTAAGTCTGTAATCTGTTTGTAAATGGGCAAAGCTATAAACGGGAAATATTGAAAATGCTATGAGCTTCTTCAAAATTGAATGACCCCAATTATATATACTTCATAATCCCTAATGCAAATCTCTATTCTAACTGTGTATATATATGTATATGAGTTATTATTTGCTACACCATAAGTGGAGTTTTTTGATTCCACAAGCGGGTTAAAATGTTAAGATGTACCCCAATATCTCTTAATTAATTAAATATTTAATATTCAAATCTATACCAACCCTCTCAAATCCCGTATATGTAGTTTGCTAAACTCTACTATGGTGGAAAGAAAATTTTCCTTATGTGTATATGTGGAATAGTTCAAAGCAAAAGCTTAGTGAAAGTCATCTGTATTTCGATATATTATTAGTGTGAGTCAAAGCTAGCTAACATCAACTCTAGTTTCTTTTTCTATCTTATTCCAATTTTTTAAACCCATGTTTTCTTCAATGATTTAGATACTAAATTTGATTAGTCAATTCATTCAATCTGTTGCTAGTAAACTTCAGCGTCAGCCTACTTGGCAATTAAAATGTTTGGATGATTAAGCCTGTTTGGCATTGTTTTTGTTTCTGTTTTTCTGTTGTCAATTTTCTGTTTTTGGAAACAAACAGTGGAAACATGTTTGGTAGACTGTTTCTGTTTTAAAAAATTTTGAAAACAGAATCAGTGTTTTGGAAAAAAAAAACACTTTCAAAACAAAGAAGCACAATCATGAACAGTAACTCACATGCATTTTCACTTTTTTTAAAAAACTTTTTTATTTAAAAACATACAACAAAATTGTATATCCAAACATGTTTTTGTTTTCAAAAAATTGACAGCGCAACAAAAACAAAACGAAAACGAAACAAAAACAAAAAACAGAAAAACGAAAACGATGCCAAACGAACCCAATAAAGCCAATTCGTTCCTCTTGTAGTCTTGTTATGCCTAAGAGAGCTCCTATTAAATTGACCATGATCAATGTGAACCTTATTTCATTTCATCATGGATTTTCTTGTTCGTGATGTCTAAGTATATGTATATTATACATGCATGGCCTTGCTAATTACTTGCTACCTAATTCATCATTGACCCTAAACAAAAGAAAAGCAAGTCTCGTCTCCTGGAAGATATATACGTTAATCTTGACCAATTCTTAATTATACATTTTTTCCTCTCTTTGATTAACATCTTCATTCTTCAAGCTGTTCATGTGGGAAATCTGTCCAAAGCTGCCTTTGGTGAACTTAGAAATGATAAATAAGAGATTGAAGAAGGCTGCTGAAGATGGAGATGTTGATACCCTCTATGATTTACTTGCTCAAGATCCTTACCTTTTGGATCGTTTTGATCAGATTCCATTTGTCGACACTCCATTACATGTTGCAGCTTGCTTTGGAAAAACCCATTTCGCCATGGAAATTGCTACCTTGAAGCCATCTCTCGCTCGAAAGCTCAACCATATGGGGCTTAGCCCTCTGCATCTGGCTCTACGATATGGCCATATTCACACCGTCAGAGGGCTTATAACAATTGACCATGATCTAATTCGTGTCAAAGGAAGGGAAAGGATTACTCCTTTGCATTATGTAGCTGCAACAGAAGAAGTTGATATCTTGGCAGAATTTCTCTCAGTTTGTCCAGGATCAATTGAAGATTTGACCGTTCGATGTGAGACTGCGGTTCATGTTGCAGCGAAAAATCACAAGTCAAGAGCTGTTAAAGTCTTGGTTGGGTGGCTTCAACGTGTCAACAAGGAAGAAATTCTAAACTGGAAAGATGAAGATGGTAACACAGTTTTGCATATAGCAACTTCTACAAATCAACCTGAGGTTAGTAGTTGGTAATTGGTATATTAATTTCAAGTTACAGAGCTCCCCTGTTTTTTTCACTTCACTTTGAACAAGTCTTTGCATCATTCATGTTGTATTATTTTATTTCATCTATAAAAGTCCAATCATTCTAATATTTAATCAATTATGTCATCATCTTTAATGAAGGTCATGAAGTCGATTATTAGAAATGTGAATGTAAATGCAAAGAACCTCCAAAATTTGACCGCGATGGACATATGCCTGCTGCAAGAAGAATTACAGCAGAAAGAAGTTGGGGACATACTTCGACGTGCCAAAGCCAAACCATCTTCATCGCCTGCAGTATCTACCATAACTCTTGCAGATTACTTCAGTCAGAAGTTATCGCTTCTTGAAAGAAGGGACAAATACCTTGGACTTAAAGTTAAAGGGCAAAACCAAAGGAGATGCAACATCGGAAATGTAATACTTGTGGTGGCTATATTGATTGCAACCGCAACATACCAATCTGGTCTCAGCCCTCCCGGCGGATACTGGCAAGATGACTATAATCCTCCGGTAGCCAACAACACCAACAGAGGACAGAAACCCCATGAAGCAGGGACTATGATCATGTCCCCAAGCCGTATATATTTCTTCTTTACACTAAATAGTATAGCCTTTTATGCATCAGTTTCCACAATTCTTATAATCATAATGGGGCTCCCTTACTCAACCATGTTATATGTTTCAACATGTTTTTTCTTGTTAGCCTATTCTGCTTCATTGGCTAACAACTTCCCTCACCCGCCGCAGGAAAGTTTGATGGATATAGTTGCAGGGGTTTTATATGTTCATGTGTCACACCCCCAAATCAGGAACCTGACACGGCCGTATTACTCTGAGACAACGTTTCAATCTAATTAAAATCTCAAAGTAATACGAAGCCTATCTTAATAAATTATATTCATATAATATACTAAGGACTAAATTTGAGAGTACCACATAGACTTTCCATAAATATGTATATCTTTATACCTTGTAGCAATAACCTCGAGAACTTCGATCAATTCTGTCCAGCCTTAATATTGATGGTCAGCTCTTCATAAACCCAAGATCATAGCCACTACTAATCTGTAAAAGATGTGAACAATTGTTCTATGAGCAAAACCACGCGCTCAGTAAGTATAGCCCCACACACTTTACCTGGTCAAGTACTATTTGAAAATATATAGTATACATATATACCATTCCATCACAATATTCAAATCACACAAAACTAACATAAATCAATAAACGATTTCCCTTTAATCTCAAAAAGAATTTTCAATAAAAATCATCATAAATAACACTATAAACAAGTGAGGAATGGTGTCATTTAAAATAACTCAAGGTTTATAAAACGTTTTATAAATAAATGATCTCAAAGTTTATCAAAACTCCAAAACAAAGTCACGTAATTATAAACCCCTTTTCTTTAGCATAATAACAAACAAACTATTTTTTTACAATTCCAAATCATTGAGATAGGCATCATTTCATCCACAAATCATTTAATCAAATCATGGAAATCTTTACCTTTGGCTACGGTCACTACTATAACCCGTGACATGGCCGATATCGACATATTGCTAACTACTATAACCCGTTAGCAGGGCCTTAAGCTAACTACATAACCCGTTAGCAGGGCCGTTTTCCAGATACTATAACCCTCTGGCCAGGGCCGATAGAACATGCATGCTCTCTGTCGATCATCCCCGAAGGGATCAAAACGTAGCCTCCAAAACCATTCTCAAATGCCATATCTCAATCACATAATAAATCATTTCTAATAAAAATCATTTGTAAAATGTTTTCCACATGAAACATTTCTCAAAACCATAATCTAAAAACCATAAATATATTTTGCAGTATTCATAAATCTCATTTGGTTTCCAAACCAACAATTAATATCATCATGTATATGCAAAACACAAAATAATCAATGCTTGACCTTATTTTCATATATAGAAAATAGATAATAAATCATTTCATTCATTTAAATCATACGTACGTAAATTATAGATTCAAAACGGGCTAAGTGTATTAGGGATATACTTACCTCCTTTCGAACTAATCCAACCCTTATCCATGTAGTCATATGCCTATTCATGAACACATTTAATTATATTAAAGTCTATAACAACTATAAGAAATCTCATCTTTCAATTAAAGCCTCCCTTAACTTCTATATATCCTTAAATCCCCAACACCATAGTTTTGTCTTGTACAACCATACTTAAAAATTCATATCTTTAGCTACACAACTCCAAATCAAGATCCGAAAAAAGATTTAGAAACTAGACTTCAAGACCTTTCCATTGATATAAAATTCAATATGTGATTCATGAGAGAGAGAAACAGTAAATTTCCAGAATTGCCCTTCACATGATTTTATCAACCATTCAACTCAACTTCACCAAATTAATTCGTACTTCACTTAAATAGCTCATTCTCACCATCTAATTAGCCATTAATCAAGTAGATATAACAAGTTTCAGAACCATATATACATCCCATAGCAGATTCCACAAACCCAAACCAATAATAATATATATTCACTAAATCTATAAAAATTCAAGCCTTTTAACACCTTAATCTTCTCTTTAACTTATACTTCATCCTTTCACCTTAAAACCCACTATTTTTAGAACTAATTAAATGTTTAAACTCACTTCAAAACTCAACCTCATGCCTTTTCTCACTTATAACCAAATCTTTAGCCATCTAAACCCATAAATTACCAAGTAAGATGAATACTTAAGCTTACCTTGAAGAAACCGAAACATGCTTATCACTTTATCAACCTTGGGTAATGATCGACTTGCTTGGATATCCACCTTCCATCTTCAACTTTTCATTTTTTTTTCCTTCTTTCTTTCCTTAGCCGCTGCCAATCCTTCCCAAATTTAGGATGAAGAAGCCACGAGACACCCAAAGATATTTATACTAATTTTTCTTTTCCTTTTTTTTTTTTCCCTTCTTCTCATCATTAGCTCTT
>AWWV01007476.1:0-29763 GCA_001974805.1 Corchorus capsularis
AGTCAGATTTTGAGGGAAGGGAAATATATGGGCAAGAGCTTTAGGGGAGAGATGAGAGGGGTAAGTCAGATTTGAGGGAAGGAACAAAATAAGAGGCGCGTGTGAGATTTGAGAGAGAGGCAAGGATGAGATAGTGTCTTCACTATTTCAAATCTGAAGTAGTGTTTCGACCAGTTTCAATTCATTGGACCAGTCAGCTCATGATTGGAATATGAGAATAAGAATCATCATGGTTGTAGCTTATTGTCTTCAGTATATGCACCATGATCTGAATCCTCCCTTGGTGCATGGCTTAACTATGAATCGGTAAATGGTTTTGGTGTCTGATTGCTATATTCCTTCTCTACTGTCATCTCTCTAATGGGTTCGATTGACAAAGAAAAGGCCACGAAATTCTTACACCAGGTTAAAAGAAAGAAACTCATTCTCTTCTAATTAGGAAAATCCTTTTCCCTATTGGTTTAACTACTTGGTTTAATTTTCTTGATTTTTTAGGTTATTAATCACGATTTATTGTCATATAATTATCGAAATTGTAGGTCTCCTGAGTGAATGAAGGATTTGGATATTAGTTTTGATATGGGTTTTTGACAGAGCTTAATCGGCAATGCCCTCGAGGTTGCTCCTTCCAGCAGTTTCAGCTCAGGTTTTAAGGTGAGGTAAATTTACTCGGTGCGATGTCAAATTGTAGCAAGTCATTCATTTAGGATTGACTATTAGTTTGTTCACTGACTATTAATCTCTTATGGAGCTTACCTTATTGGACTTTTGGAACTCCTCAACTCTAGAAATTTCAATTTTCTTGCTACAATTATTTTCCGTCGATAATTTAGGTTTGTATAAGAATTCCAATGTCACAACAAGTAGTTGTAGCTCCAATGGAAAGTAAATCGCTTACCTTAAGGATGCTTACTTCATATCTTCTATTGAGCATTGTGAATCAGGAGTAATTTTTAGCTTAATTCGCAAGGCAAACTTTGTCAATGCTTACTTCCTCTGACTTTCTTTTATTTCTTAGCATGTTGATTTATTCTTCCAATTTCAATTGTGATGATCTAAGGTCACTATGTTGCTGGAAAAAGGTAAGTGTTTGAACTCTTGAGCATAGGGAAGTCTCAATAATTATATGGACTGGATTTATAATTAAGCAAGGGATTAAAAGAAGTCTAGCATTGTTCATATCATGAGTTTTTGAGTTCTGCATTTTTTACCTGATGACTGTACTTGATATTCAGGTTCTTGGCATGGAGACATATACAAGCGAAAGAGAGATTCAGATATAAGTGAAGGCATTCTTTTGCCTTCCTCTCAATACATTTGAGAGTTATATGATGTTATATTAAATATTTCTCCATTCAAATTGTCAAGTGTAGTTCTTTCTCCATCTAAATATCTTACCTGCAAGCTTATGTGGTGTTAGTTTATAACCCTCTTTTGATCCCGTTGGGATATTAAAACTATCTCACTTTTATAGTCTGTCTAATTATTCCTATCTTCAAATCCCATTAGGATATTATATGCTCTATCTTTTTAGCTATTGAGTGTATATTTTTGGCCATTCGGTATGGCTTGAACATTTCCTATTGTTTGACATGAGCAATTTTGTAATTAGCATCTTAATGCTTTAATTAGCTTGCTTTATACAATGTGTCATATGTCTTTGTAAGGCATACTTTATTCTTTTGGCTATTGTTCGGGATTTTTGATCCCACAATGATATTGTTTCATCATATCATGATAATATTTTGCTTTCATTTGATAATAGTAATCAATTAATGCACCCTTCTTTCTTATGCCATGTTCTTTATACATCAATGTATTAACCAATCCCTATACATATCTATGAACATGTAAGAAACAAGAGAAAAAGAAAGAGCGGTCGAGAATGAGAGAGTAGACGAGGGAAGGATGAAGAAGAGGCCAAACAACAACAGAAATCTGCCAAGTGCCCAAACCAATAAACAACCAAATGCCTCGACTGAAACTTCCTGAATACATATGTCATCACTTACTTGAAGCTCTGATAAAAATGCTGAGGTCTATTTAACTTGAAATAAATAACGTTATTCCTAACTTGAAGCTCTGATAAAAATGCTGAGGCCTATTTAACTTGAAATAAATAATGTTATTCCTAACGCTCAAATGAACATTCTTGCAAAAAAACGTAGACTTCTTCATAATTAACATGTTCGTAAATCCCTCGCCCGCGGCGAAGCGCGGGCTGAAAGCTAGTACTAATAATACACCAAAAATTACATATTGAATGAACACAAATTCAATGAACAAAGCATTAGGAAATTAACAATTAATACTTGTCAAAGAAACAAAACGCCATGTGGCGTTCAATGAGGGTCTTCCTCATAAAATTAATAGTATGTATGTATGTATGTATGTATGTATGTATGTATGTATGTATGTATGTATGTATGTATGTATGTATGTATGTATGTGTAATGTATAATAATAATACAAGTTATATTAGCCTGCGCTGGCGCTGCGGGCGTTCTTTATTTTAGAGTAGTGCTTGATTAACTGATTGAATAAAGATATTAATATAATCAATTATATAAGGGCCAAGAACATTTTTTGTTCTAGAGTGGTGCTTGATTGATTAATTGATTGAATTATATAAGGTTGCAGTAATAATGCAATTTAAATGGATTAGTTTTAATTATGTCTCTGGCATAAATCTTTGTAAGCTAACTTTTTAGACATTCAAAATTAAGAAGGTCAAGAACATGTTTTTATTTGTAAGTAATAGGAAGTGCAAAGAGGTAATAAAATATGTTGTTAATTGGATAATAATACTCACATTGAACAAAGGGTGGTTTTAATTCAGAAGGAGAAAAATATTGAACGGTCCATGTTGAAGGGATGGAGACGGAGAAGAAAGAGGAAAGAGATATGAAGGTGAAAACAGAGGGGAGTAATGGAAAGGTTTGATTTTTGACAAACCTGAAGATTGATCAGCACCAAGGAGTTGAAATGAAGCAGCAACTGAGTTGATGAGAGGAAAAAAGAAAACAGCGAGAGAAACATTAATTAAAAGTAGTTAAGGGTTTAGGGTTTAGAAGCAATTAATTAAAAGACTTAAACATTAATTAAAAACAATTAAGATAGGGAAATGTGTAATTGCAAAAAAAATGGTAGAAGGAAAAGGAATGAGGGAAAGTCATAGAGGGGCATTTTAGTCATCCGAAAAGTGAGAAAATACCAAAAATAGCCAAAAGGTGGCACCACATTAATTCTCAATTTGGTCTTTTAGTAATTTCCATGGTAGTTAAAAATAATATATAGTATATATAGTATATATAATAATAAGTTGAAAGCCTAAAATCTCAAATAGGTCCCCGAACTTTGTTCTAAATCTCAAATAAGGGTCTGAACTTTTAAAAAATGCCAAATAAGGATCCCAACTTTTCGATAAGTTTCAAATAGATCCATTCTGTTAATAGAAACTAGGATAGAACCCGTGCGTTGTACTGGGAATTGATTTAAATTTTAAAATTAATACTTAAAATTATAATTTATTTATAAATAATTTATTAATAATTTTAAAATTATAATTTATTTATAAATAATTTATTAGTAACATAATAAATGAAATAATATTAATTAGCAGCAAATATGATAAGGAATGAACTTTATCTTGTAATGAAAGTTTAGTTCTATTATAATTTTAAAAAAAAGTATTATTAAATATTTATTTTACTCATACTATATAAAGTCTTTATAATTCGTAGAAAAATATTACTAAATTTTTATTTTACTAAATCTTTATAATTTATAAAATAACATTATCATATCTTCTTAATGAACAACTATTCAGTACACTGTTATAGTGAAATTGTTATACTGTACATGCAGGTTAAAAAACTAACACATAGTACAATTTATTTTTTTAATTAATTAAGTATTTATTAAAAAAAATATACACTAAAAAGATATATGTCGACTTTTAATACCATTTGTACAATCTACTAGTAAATTCCACTAACAGTGGATGTGATAATTTTTATTTTCTTAATAACCATAAACACTTTTAAGTTTTAAGTAACATTATCATGTCTTTACTTTATTGATTAAGTTTCTTTAATGTTAGCCATTTCAATAACTTTATAAATTTAGTAAACTTTTGTAATTTTTTTAATAACCTTAAAAACCTTTTCGAGAACTACATCAAGTTTTATAGTAATCTTCTTAGTAACCTTATTAATTGAGCTTTTATTAGAGCTTATTAAGTTTTTTTTCCCTTTTTCGGCCTTGTAAATCTTATCGGTCATCTTATTAAATTTTTTTAATCTAATCTTATTAAGAGTTTTAGTAACCTTATTGTGAATTTTAGAAGCTTTATTAAGCTTTTTAATAACTTTATCAGTTTTTCAGTAATCTTAGAGATTTTTAATAACTTGATAAATTTTAGTAACTTTATTAAACTTTTAGTAACATTATTGATTTATTTTAATAATCTTATAAACTTTTTACTAACATTATAAAGTTTTTCTAATAACCTGAATAAATTTTTTAGGAACCATATTAGTTTTATTTTTTATTGATCATGTAAGCCTTTTGAAAATTTTATTAAGTATTTTAGTCGCTCCATCAAGTTTTATAGTAACCTCTTTAAGACTTTTAGTTATTGAGCTTTTTAGTAAACTTATTAAAGTCTCTTTATGAATTTTATATAATTTTAGTGACATTACTAATTTGTTATATATAAATAATATTAAAAGAAAAAAACTTATAAGATATTTAATAACTTAATTATATATGTTTATTCAGAAATTTTAATGAGAGTTTTAGTACCTTAATATGATTTTTTTAAAAAATTTCTTATTAAGCAAGTTTAATGTTCTCATTAAATTTTTTAGTAACCTTGCTTTTTTAAGCAATTTAGTAATTGTATTAAGTATTTTAGCAACTTATTAAACTTTCATTAACCTTATAACCTCTTGAGATATCACATTAAATATTTTTATAAGCGGCCTTATTTACTTCTTTAGTAAGTTTATTAAGCATTTCGGTAACCTTATTAATGGTTCATTTAGTTCTTTTGCTAATTTAGTTGATTTGATATTCAAACAATATACATGTTAATTTGTTGCTCAACCATAAATCCTAAACCCTAATATGCAAAACTATTCCCTAAGGGGAAACATGTTAACCCTTTAACCCCCGCATGTGCAGTCTACTAAACTCCACTCACAGTTCATTTGAATTATTTTCCTTCAAAAATATACCCTTAGGGAAGACATGTCAACTCCGCACATCTAGTCTACTAAACTACACTGACGACAGTGCATTTGTGTAATTTTCCGACATATATATATTTGATACACCTTCGATGGAGTTTTGAGACTCCATTAAAGGGAAAAGTTGACATATACCCCATTTCATAATTAATTATATATTTAATAATCTAAATATATTCCCTAAGAGAATACATGAACATGATACCAAAACTTCTTAGAACTTTACTTAAAATTAGTAATCACTCTTCCTTAAACATTTAACTTACTTTACATTTTTAAAAAATTTTACTAAACTATCATTAATACTAAAGGTTACTAAGTTTAAAGCAAAATTTAATGAAAAAGGTATATGTTACCAAAATTTTTTAGGATTGTACATAAATTTAGTAATCTTACATTCTTAGAAATTTTAGTAATCCTGCATTCATACAAATTTTATAAGTAACACTTCATCAATATTAGCTGATTTATAGCATTATGTAACGAATAAAGGTAACATATATTACCGAAAAACTATTTATGATTCAACATAAATTTGATAGCCTCACATGCTCAGAAATCTTGGTAACCTTATTTTCTTAAAAATTTTAGTAACCTTTCATCAATATCGAGTTACCAAATTTATTGCCTAATTTAACAAAGTACAATTATTTCATACACTATGAAATTTTTAGACTATACCATATTTCTTAATTAATTATGTATGAATAATTATTTGACACACTGTCAGTTGAGTTTTTAGACTCCACAAACCAGTTAAGAGATTGACGCATACCCCATTTCATAATTAATTTTGTATTTAATATTCAAAAATATACCCTAAATAACACATGTCAACCTTTCAACCCCACTTGTGCACGGTTTATTTTCCATTAGATATTTAATATTAAAAAATATCCTAAGGGGACACATGTCAACCCTTTGACCGTGCTTATGCAGTCTGCTAATCTCCACTAACAGTGGATGGAATCATTTTCCTTTAACAAAGGACAATTATTTAATTTTCCTTTAATTGTTGTGATGTTCGAACATATATGTTACTTTGTAGCTCAACCATAAACCCTAAACCCTAATATTTAAAACTATTCCCTAAGGGGACACATGTCAACCCTTTTAACCTCACGTGTGCAGTCTGCTAAATTTCACT
Organism: Corchorus capsularis; assembly: GCA_001974805.1. NCBI lineage: Eukaryota > Viridiplantae > Streptophyta > Magnoliopsida > Malvales > Malvaceae > Corchorus > Corchorus capsularis. Next base: position 6,400 of record AWWV01007476.1, read on the forward strand.
GACAATGTATTTTATAATTTTCCATATATAATGGATTTAACAAAAAAATGTACATCATACCAAAACTTCATAAGACTTTACTTAAAATTAGTAACCACTCTTCCTTAAACATTTAACTTACTTTACATTTTTAAAATTTCTTACTAAATTATCATTAATACTGAAGATCACTAAGTTTAAAGCAAAATTTAATGAAAAAGGTATATGTTACCAAAATTTCTTAGGATTCTACATAAATTTAGTAACCTCACATCCTTAGAATTTTTAGTAACCTTGCATTGTTACAAATTATTTAATAACCTTTCATCAATATTAGCATATTTATAGCATTACATACCCATTAAAGGTAACATATATTACCGAAATACTATTTATGACTCTACATAAATTTGATAACCTCACATGCTCAGAAATTTTAGTAACCTTGTTTCCTTAAAAATTTTAGTAACTTTTCATCAGTATCAAGTTACCAAATTTATTGCCTAATTTAACAAAATACAATTATTTGATACACAGTCATTATTTTTATAATATTATATATATATAAACTTACACTCCCTCCGATCCAAAATAAGTGTGTCACTAAGAATATCACACATATTAAGATAATGATTAACTCATCTTAAATTTAGTAAAAAAATATTTGAAATAACCTAAACACCCCAACCTTTTATTAATTACATTTATCTTCTCTCTCCCTAACTCTCCATTAATTAGGGGTAAATATGAAAACAAAATTACAAATTGTATTGGTTTTATAAGTGTCACTTATTATAAGATAAGCCAAAACTTGAGTTGTGTCACTTATTTTGAATCGGAGGGAGTATAAGATTTTTTTAATAACTTAATTATGTTTATTTAGAAACTTTAATTAGGGTTTTAATAACTTTATATATATATATATTTTAAAATTCTTTTAACCAAGTTTAAATGTTTAATGTTGTTATTAAGTTTCTTAGTAAGCTGATCAAGTTTTACCAAGCAATTTAGTAACTTTGTTAGGTATTTTAGTAACTTATTATTAAACTTTCATTAACCTTATAAGCTCTTGAGATATCACATTAAATATTTTTGTAAGTGACTTTATTTAGTTTCTTAGTAATCTTATTAAGCATTTTTGTAGCATTAACTATTAATGATTCAAACATACATGTTATTTTGAACCTCAATCCTAATCCTAATATTCAAAACTATTCCCTAAGGGGACACATGTCAACCCTTTAACCCCGCATGTGCAATCTGCTAAAATTACTGATTGTGTATTGTATAATTTTCCATATATAGTAACAAAAAAAGGTACATATATGATAGCAAAATTTCTTAGAACTCTACTTAAAATTAGTAATCACTCTTCCTTGAAATTTTACTTACCTTACAATTTTAGAAATTTTACTAAGCTATCATTAATATTGAAGGTTATTACCCAGTTTAATGAAAAAAGTATATATTACCAAAATTTCTTAGAAATCTACATAAATTCAATAACCTCACATTCTTAGAATTTTTGGTAACCTTGTATTCTTAGAAATTTTAGTATAGTAATATACTTTTTCTTAGTTAATAGTGTATTCAATATTCAAAAAATATATCCTAAAAAGACATATATCAACCTTTTAACCCCGCATGTGCAGTCTACTAAACTCCACTGATAGTGGATGATATAAATTTCCCTTCTTATTGACATTGTAAGCTTTGTAATAAACTTATAAAGTTTTTAGTGACTTTATTTACTTTTCTAGAAATCTTTTCAAACTTTTTTAATAAAGCTATTAAACTTCTTATAAGAGGGCATGTTCCCTTATATGTTTTTTGCCATAGTTCAAATAGACATCTTAAAGAATCAATTATGAATGTGGCAATATCATTCTCAGCAGCAATATCATATTACCTTATACCAAACGACTCTTATTGATGCGCCTAAGGCTTATCATGGAGGGAATGATGCGTCAAGGACTTATTATGGACTTCAAGACAAGCATGGAGAGCATGGAAAGGATGATCAAGGGCTGCAAGGAAGCGTGGAAAAGCTTAAAGGAGAGGATGGAATCGCAATTCACCAAGAAGATGCCATTAAGATGCCATTTGATCCTTTGAAGATGCCTATTGGTCCGATGACTAGAGCAAGAGCTAAGAGATTCAAGGATGCACTCATGGGCCTTGTTCGAACTCATCTTGAAGACTTGAAGACCATTGAAGTTCAATTGAAGGGCTTTGGTGATGATTTGGGCAAGAAATTACAAATCAATTACAAGTTCATCACTTTGCTTGCTACTTATTCTAAATGGCCGGATTGACATCATATCATGAGCCCATTAGCTTTAGTTTGCTTTGTTTGGGCTTAATTATATCTTAAATTAGCTTATTTTTAAGTTTGGACCTTATTTGGATTGGGCCTTGGTTGACTAAGTCCAATCCTTGTTTAATTATGTCTTTATTTCCTTTTCCTAGTTGGGTTTGGACTAGTTTTTCCCTAGCCCTTATATTTGGACGAAAATTAGGATTTATTTTAGGATTTTGGTTGACCCTATCACTATATAAGGCCACCAATATCTCTTGTAAAAGTGGAAGTTGAGTTGATTAATAAAGTTGAGGATTATTTTCCCAAATTGATTATCTTAGCTTCATTGTTCTAGTTTGAGCAAACTTAGGGTTCTTCAATCTTGTAGAGTCCTAGCAAACAATTAGGTTGTGATTGCTTAATTGTTTGTGAATCTTGTGATCTTGAGAGTTCAATTGCAGGTCTAATTGAGTGCTTAAGTCCGACGAAAGAGGAGGAATAGCCTTGTGAAGGTCATCGACATACACATCTAGAAGTTGAAGAAGTCGACTTTGGTGGATATTCAAAGGGTAGATTTGAATCTAATACAACTAGATTCGTATCAATTGATAATCAGAGCATAGGTTGTCATCTTCAATTGTCACTTATTAGAATAAGTAGCAAGCAAAGTGATGAACTTGTAATTGATTTGTAATTTCTTGCCCAAATCATCACCAAAGCCCTTCAATTGAACTTCAATGGTCTTCAAGTCTTCAAGATGAGTTCGAACAAGGCCCATGAGTGCATCCTTGAATCTCTTAGCTCTTGCTCTAGTCATCGGACCAATAAGCATCTTCAAAGGATCAAATGGCATCTTAATGGCATCTTCTTGGTGAATTGCGATTCCATCCTCTCCTTTAAGCTTTTCCATGCTTCCTTGCATCCCTTGATCATCCTTTCCATGCTCTCCATGCTTGTCTTCAAGTTCATAATAAGTGCTTGGCGCATCATTCCTTCCATGATAAGCCTTGGGCGCATCACTTATGTTCATTAATTTATGTGAAATATGCATGGAAAATTTGAGTGATTATTTGATACACCATTTGTGGTTAAGGATGAAATTGAATGAAAGTTAGAAATTTGGGCCTAATTGAAGGAAATGGAAGCTGTATAGGCAAAAGCATAATTTTAGCATTGGAATAAAATGAAACCCATTTTAATATCTCTTCTTCTTCTTCCCCGAATAAACTTTCATTTTTTTCTTCTCTCTCTAACCGGAAATAGCTCTCTCTCTCTCTCTCTCTCAAATCTTTCACTCAAATTTCCCTCAAATTTAACATGCAAGCAAGAAGAAGAATCTTCCATCCAAGCTCTTTCTTTTGTTGTAAATACAATGGGATTGCATGGAGATTATGATGGGGTTTTAATAAAGGTAAGGAGAAGTTAAATTTTATAAGAAATTTCATGTTTGGAGTTATTCTTGGTGGGAATTTTAACTTGTTATGTATCTTGAAGGTTGAAGCAAGGATTTTGAAGCATTAAAGTGGACTTAATTAAGGAGGAAAGAATTGAGAGTTTGGATGAGAGGGTAAGTGATTTTACAATCTTGATGAAAAGTTGGAAGTTGATGTTTTTATTGGATTTAATTTGTTTGAAGCTTACAAAATGTTTATGTTGCTTTGGGTGTTGATTTTATGCGTTGGAATTGGTTACTGGATGATAAGAGTGAAAAATAGCAAAAAAATGGTCTGCCGGTATCTGGAAATTTCCATATTCCGGTGATTGTTTCCATTTGGCGGCGGACTGCGCTCAGCAAGTGCTGGGATAGCGCGTGCGGCCTGCCAGCGCTTGGGCCTTGCCAGGCGGCCCAAGTTGCTGGCCTACTCAATGCTGGTCAGCAACTGAAATAAAAATAAAAATATAATAAAAGAAGGGAAATAGGAAAAAGAAACGAAAAAAGTAAAAGGAAAAGGAAGAAAAGAAAAAGGCAAAATGGCAAATAAGCAAGGTTTTAAAAATCGGACTGGCCATAGACCAGTGAAGGTTTCGGTCCGACCAATCCAACGCCAGTCCGATTTGATAAGGTTAATTGATGTCAAAACAATATTTTTATATATAAAAAATATTAATTGTTGTATAATAATAACATAAAAGCATTTTGGTAGAGTGGTTAAGTAGTTTAAAATTTTTTTACTATGTTATGAGTTCAAATCCCACTACTAGCAAACTTTTTAAAAATTTTAAATCAAAGGTAACATGTCTAGAATCGATTAAAACTGATCTGGTTCTTCGGCTCAACCATTGATTGAACCAGTCAAAACCTGGCTATTGACTTTTTTACTGACCAGAAATTTTGTATATTATCCGGGCCGGAGAGGCCTTCGATACCCGGTTCAATCGGTCGATCCAGTTTTAAAACACTGGAAATAAGAAAATAAGGAATAAAAAAAAGTTAATGATAACAGAAATTTGAATAATACTCGAGTGGATGAATTTTAAGGAAGAAAAGACTGTTTCACCCTTAGATGACTAAATTACGAATTTACCCCTAGATGATCAAATTGACAAATGCGACCACATTAGTTGTCTTAATAAGTCCGAATAATTCACGTATTATTCTGTAATATTCGCAGAAGCATAAATTCCCGTTCTACCCTTGAGTGGACGAATTACCATACTACCCCTAGTTAGTCAAAGAGTACTAACTTATCCTATTAAGCTGCGATTTCGAATTCGACCGATTAGGGTCAACAACTATAACAAGTAAGGAATGCCATCGTACTCTAAGAGAGTTAAATTACAGAAATACCCTTGACAGGTAAATTTACCATTTTGCCCTTGTTAGGGTGATACAAGTAATTAGCTTTCAAGATCGCTCCTTGTTGATTGGAAAACTATCGTAGCGATCCTTTTGGGTAAGATTACCATGTTACCCTTGATTGGTCTAAATTACCGATATGCCCCTTAGTCATCAAATTTACAAAATTACCATTAATGATGGAATTGAGAGAATTCGACTATGTTGTAATTTTACATGTTCGACTATGTTGTGAAACATATAATAAGTGTAAATGACCATTTTACCCTTGAATGAGTAAAATTACAACTTTGCCCTTAGAAAAGGATTTGGCTTATCTGAACTTGATAATTGAACATGTAAGGTTAAAGGATTACCATATCAGCCTGAAGATGTTAAAATTACGTATTCGCCCCTGTCAACTAAAATTAGAGTTTTGCCCCTAAAGGCTAGAAATGATTAAATGAATTTTAGAAAGCGTATTCTGAATCGGAAACTCGTCCTACAACCCTAAAAGGCTTCTATAGACATGCTAAGATCGTTTAAGTGAGATTATGGGGTCTGGGTTTTGTGCTTCTTGTTATTTATTCTATCTTATTTGACTGATTTGGTTTATTATCTTGGTTGTGATTGATTATCTTGGTTTTACTTTGTTCTATGATTTGGTTTTAATGATTTTCTTGTGTTTGGTGCACTTCTCAATCAGACGGTTGAGGCGTTGATCGAGACATCAGTTAGGTTCACAGTGGATTGACTTTGGGGGTGTACGAGTCCCCTGAACTGTGAGTGGGCTGTCTTCAACGAAGAACCCGTTGAGGAAAATGTTTTATTAATGCTTTTATTTAAATGCTTTATAAAATGTTTTGGGTGCATGATTAACCTGTTTTATTTTAAAGAACCTGTTCAAGCATACGGAGACTTATGGACATAGCTACAGGAGTACTTATGACTTGTTGGTGGTGCGTCTCGGACACGACCCAACGCTGGTGTATTTGTTTTAATGGACCATGGCTTTCGTTTTGGATCCACATGGTTCGTAGCTCCAGGCCCGACATGCCATAATTATTTATTTACCGGTTCAGCGTGTTCATGGGAAAGCTAAATTGGGTGTGTTGCGGCCACCAAGCAGTACTGGACCCAAGCTAACGTTAGGGGAACGAGCTTATTTGGAAAAATAAGAAAAAATGGTATTTTTAATAATTATTTGACAATGACGAAAATGCCCCTGACGGTTCTGAAGGTTGACTCGAGCCAAGGTCACTCTGGATAGGTTTTATTGGCAGCCCAATTTTTTATGAAAATGATAAATGATTTTATGTACTTGTTTTATTGCTAACCATTATTTTATAGTTTGGTTTTCTTATCTATTTTGGTTGTGAGTGCACCCCACCCTCTTCTGGTCCTCCTTTGAGGGTGGCTCACTCACGGGGTACATTCGTGTACTCACCCCTCAAATTCTTGTGTATTCAGGGAAGTTAGGACTCAACATTCTTGGACGGTCGAGTCGGTGGCGTAGGCTGTTATCACTGCTTTTAGAGTTACTTCTCACTATATGACGGGTCCTACTGGCATTGTCTCTGTTCATTGTCATTCTTCCCGCCTTGTTTCTTATTTATTAACTCACTATTTGGATTTAACTTGGTTTTCGATTTAGAATACTTTTATTATTTCGGTGTTTGACGATTCCGCTTTTACTCTGATTTGTAAACTCGAGTATTTCAAATTTAATCTATGTTCCCGTTTTTATTGTTTTTGATCAGGTATCGACACTTAGCGATACTTTGGATACGTGTGACACATGGCACGTAGTTAAAGGAGACACGGCAGATGTTCACGTTCGACTTCCAGGTCAAGAGTTAGTAAGATATGCTCCTCTAAGATTCAACTCATTTTGTTTGCAAGGGGAACTATTGAGAAATAGAGAATTTTACAAAAAGTGAAAACTTTATCAATTAGTAATTTGTTTGACTAATTGATTTGTTTGGAGAAATTAATAATTAATTGGTTTGACTTATTAATTTCCCGTCGAAATCAACATGCTAATTTGTTTGTATAATTTGCTCAATCACCATGTTAACTTGATTTTTCCATCCAAATGACTTTATATATACACACACCACATACCATTAATGTAACTTCTTAAAAACTAAAAAACTAAACGGGAATCGATTGAAAAATGAAATTTTCCTTGGCTTAATTGGATTTCCTTTAAGCTTTTCTATTAATTGGCTTAATTGAATTGAGTACATAAATTCAAATACTCAATAATCTTTACTTAACCTTGAAATTGCCAATGACCCAAAGAATAATGTTGACTGATTTGTTAATTTAGTTACATAATTGATATTATAATTTAGTAAAAGTTAAAACATTAAAAATTCAAATACTCATAATAATTTCTTGATTGATAATGATTATTAAAATTGAAACATTTACTTAATCCGAAAAATCAAAATTTTCTGACATAATTATGTATGATTGATTGGAAATAATTCATTACTAATTACTTGATTTTTTTGGCCAAAAACTTATTACTTGATTGATGGAGGGATTTTTTTTTTTTGTTTTGAAAATTCTAAACGTCCAGAAAAATTGACCAAAATTTTGTCTCAAATGATGTGCCATGTGGAGTCATCCGATGTTTTGTAACAAAACCCCACTTAAATAGTGGTGGGACCAATGTGTTGGACCAATCGTGTAACAACATTTCATGGAGGACCAAATTTCGGAATAATTTTTCTGGTCATGTAGCAAAGCTCTTTTTTTTTACAATTCATTGGCTTTGTATGTAATTTTAGAATTAAAATGCAATTAATAGTTTTCCCACCATTTTTTCCCTTGCATTAATGTTTTAGGCTTAAGTTCCCGGTTTTAATGTTTTTCCTTGCCATTACTGTGCATTCATGATGACATGCCCTTTGGTTTTAATTTTATTTTTCCATTGTCTTTCACCGGTTCAAATTTCTTCCGGAATACGAACGGCCTATCATCATGAATGCACAATAATGGTAAGAGAAAACATTAAAACCGGGTACTTAAGTTTAAAACATTAATGTAGGGAAAAAATGGTGCGAAAACTATTAATTGCATTCTAATTCTAAAATTACATACAAAGCCAATGAATTGTAAACAATCCTCTTAGGATTAGTAGGATTTTTTAGTAATTAGTCATGTGAGAAAAGACTGAAATGGGGCGATAAGGTCGCACCATGTTAAAAGTTAGAAGGAGCGTTTAGTAATTTCACGTGGTTACAAAAATAATATGTAGAATATATATGGTAACTTGCTAAATTAATTGAAATTGATATACGGTATAAAATAAATTTAGAAAAAAAAAGGAGATAGTAAATCTTAGGAAAATAAGCTAGAGAGAATTTAAATTACATTTTGAGAAAAATGGCAAAGAATGATAGTGATATGGGTGTTTATATAGGGAATGAAAATGCATTGAAAATTTATGAAATTAAAGCAAAATGAAATTGCAAAATATGGTGGAAATGAGAAATATTTACTTTTTTTTTTGTGTATAGAAATATTTACCTTCTTATATAATGATACTTTAATTTGATTATTTTTATCATGTTTAAGAAATTAAGAAATATGGTTGATCGGACCTTATTGCATTGGTAATAACTAATAATAACTTTAATTTGACATTAGTATTATTAAAATTATCTATATAACTAACGTGATTTATGGGTTTATTTATTGAATTGATAATAATAATTTAAAAATTTTATAAAATTATTAATCAAATTTAATTAGAATTATTAATTTCTTTATTTTTTAATTAAAATCTTAAAAATTTGTAAGAGAAATTATTGTTCTTTCTTAAAATATACCAAAGGCTTTTTTTAATCAATTAAACCTACTATTAATTTTATGTACAAGACTCTCATTGAGTGCCACTTGGCATTTGGTTTCTTTGACAAGTGTCATTAGTTAATTTTCTAATGTTTTGTTTATTATATTTGTATTCATTTAGTTTGGAAAAAATAAAAGACATTCATCCCGTTTCCTATATAAAATAAATTATCAAATAATTATAAATTAATTATAAATTTGTTATGAATATACATGTATGTTGTGTATGTCTATGAATCTAATTAAAGCATGGATAAAATTGATGACTTGGTTCATTCATACACATATACCTATGTGCTAAGTTCATCCCCTTATATTTATGGTGATGTATCTATGTGTCTATAAATAGGTCACTTAATTTGTTATGGAATAAGATGAATGAGAACAATTTCTCTCATTCTTCATATTTTCTTCTTCTCCATATTCTATTGTCTCTTTATTCAATTGTCTTTTCCATACTTCAATTTTACTCAATTGCTTTGTTTTGTTATCATTTCACAACAAAATTTCATTTCTTAACTGAATTTTCTTTAAAAAAAATTATAAAATAAAACAGCCGCACGCGAAGCGCGGCCGAGAAGTTCTAGTATATATTAATATAATGAAACTTATAATTATTTAGAGACACGTGTCGAGATTTTGAGATCTCAACATTTAAAGAGTTTCCATCTTTGTAATGTACATTGTTTTCATTATATACTAGTATAGAACCCGGTCGTTGCCCGGGAATTAAAAACAATACAAAAAGGTATTGTTGCAAAATCTACTACATCTTTTACAAAATGGTTCAACTTTGAATTTTATAGCTTACATAAGGGGTTGTACTAACACTGTCTACTGTTGGGCTAAAGCAATAACATAATGAAAAAAAGGTCAATGTGATGCAAATAATATAGTTGAATTAATCATTATAAGATTATCCTTGATATATTAATGGCTCTATTAATTTATTTGAACTTATTAATACGACCTATGTGGTTAGATTCGTCGAATTTCTAATATAAGGGTAAATTTGAAATTATAATCAATTTAATTTTCACTTTACTTTATGTAATGTAATTAACGAAGATTAATTTGTAATTGACTACTGATTTTAATTATTATATTATGTAAATAATATTTATCACGATTTCATGTTGCCTGTATTTATGGAAACTAATTAGTCAAAAAATTTCTAACTTATGATGTAAATTAATTATAATTGATTTGATTTTGTCTTATTTTAATTTGAATAATTACTAATTGAAAAATCAAGTAATTGAAATTGACATAGTAAATTTATTTGATTTGATTGACCTAAACTAATAAGATTTTGATTTAATTTTGATATTGATTATGGATTGACCCGATTACTCAATTTACTAATCAATCAATCTATATTGTTATGGTAAATTAATATTATTGATGAACACATAATTATCAATCTAAAATTTAATCAACTAAATTCTATCTCAGAATAAATCACTTAAAAGAACTTTATTTAGCCCAAAATATTCGTCACTTTAGAAAGCTAATAAATCATCAATTATTTTTCTAATATTATCATGATTGCTCAATAAAAATTGACATAAAATCTTATTCAAAATATATAAAGAATATTAATGGAAGTGTAATATAATTCTTTAATGATTTAATTGATTATGCTATAAATTAATTATATTGATCTATTTTTTACCTTAAAACATTTTAGCAATCTTATAATCAGCATTTTTAGTGGCCTCATTAAGATTTTTTTTTTCTCTAACATTTATAAACATTTTAATAGCTTTAAAAGTAATTTTTTTATACGTATTTAAGTAACCTTTTAACCTCACAAAAAAAAGTAACCTTTTAAAGTTTTTTTTTATTTTTTTTTACCTCAAATGCTTTTTTGGTAACGTAAAAAGAACTTTTTTTTGGCCAAAACGTTAAAATAACTTTAAGGGAACGTAAATAAACTTTGAGTAAACTTTATAAAGTTTTTGGCAATCTTTTCAATATTTTTAGTTTCCTTATTAGATTTTTTTCTCATTTTTAAAGTTTACAGTTTTTAGTAACCTTATAAACATTTTATTAAAAAAACATTTTATTAAAGAAGTTTTGCTATACGCCCTCCATTTTATCACACACAATATTCCCTCCTGATGTGTCTATCAAACGTCAGGGCACATGTTAACATTTTATTGGTTCCAATACACCATTCATAAATTTTAAATTTTCTAACCCTCAAAATAAAATTTTAATTTTAATTTGGACTAAACTTAGTGAATTAGTTATATATTTCATTTCTAAAACCCTATAACAATATTATTAATCATGGAATTTACCCTTAAAATAAAAATAAAATTTTAATTTGGGGCTAAACTTAGTGAAATTAGTTTTGTATTTTATTTCTAAAACCCTATAACAATAAATTATTAATTTTGAAATTTACCCTTAAAATAAAAATAAAATTTTAATTTGGGGCTAAACTTAGTGAAATTAAGGCTAAACTTAAAAAAACAATAAAAATAGAAAAAAAAAAAGAAGAGAGAAGACACGTGGCCTAACGTGTGATGGACACATCAAGAGGAAGCATTGTGTGTGACAAAATGGAGGGGCAAGAAGAATTATTCTTATTAAAGTTTAGTTAAACATGATTAATGTGAAATTTTCATTAATTATAATTGATATCAAATTGATTTTGGTTTGAAAGTACTCAAATCAAACTAAATCATAGGAAAACTCCATTATTATTAAAAATTGATTTAGAATTAAAAGTAAATCATTGATTTGATTTGGAATTAATTTAAATTGTAAATATTCAAAATTCATAATAATCATTGATTTGATTGGAAAATATTAATTACTAATTACTTGATTGATAGAGTTAATTACTATAATTTAAACATTCAAAGATAAAAATTTTTGCTACATGTGAACATGAAATGAAATGATAAGCTACACAAATGGAGACAATATTATCCCATTCTTAAACCCACCCCGCCCGTCCTAGAAAAGAATAATAATGTCAAAATCTATAAAAAAAGAATAGGGGTTGTTATAATTATTGAATTCATATGATATCTTGCAATTTATGCCTGACCAAAATTTACCAACAACTAAGTTACAACTAAATTTACAAATACATAACACACACTTGTGATACGAATCTAGTTGTAATTGGTCCAAATCCACCTTTGAGACCCGTCAAAGATCAATTTGAATCACCAAACTTCTAGACTTGTAGAATTTGATAAACCTAACCTAGTCTTCTTCTTCTTTCGTCGGCCTTAGATGAATAATTAGACCTGCAATTATCAACCTAAGATCACAAGATTCACAAACAATTAAGCAATCACAACCTAATTGTTTGCTAGGACTCTACAAGATTGAAGAACCCTAAGTTTGCTCAAACTAGAACAATGAAGCTAAGATAATCAATTTGGGTGAATAAACCTCAATTTTATTAATCAACTTAACTTATGTTTACAAGAGGGGGATGATCCCTTTATATAGTAGTAGGGGACACACCTCTCTCCCAATCCTAAAGCCATTAGGGCGACTTTCATAGTCTATTCTAGAAACTATCCTAAAATACAACCAATAGGAAAATAGATGAGGATTGAACTTTAATTAAACAAGGCCCAACCCTAATCAAGGTCCAAACTAAATAATTAACTAAACTAAGATAGAATAAAGGCCCATGAGGCCGAATTACACAATTGAAGAACTAATGATCATCGATTTCAAGTAAGGTGAACATCTTGGAATCGATGGGAATATTCTTGGTGATGTCGACTTCTATGTTCTCCAATTGTTCTTCAATGGACTCCAAACCTCCAAGATGAGATCTAACAAAGCCCAATAAAGCTTCCTTGAACCTTTTAGCCCGGGACCTTGTCATTGGACCTTGAGGAATGGCTAAACGATCAAATGGCCGGTTGTGCCCGGCCTTATGCGATGCTTCCATGTGATGGCCGGTCTTGGCTGGTCATGGTCCCATACGATGGCGCGGCTACTCCTTGCTTTGGCGCGGCTCCTCCATGCTTTGGCCGGTCATATGCGATGGCATCATCTCCTAGCTCCTCCAAGCTTGCTTTCAAACCGGGATCAACCTTAGCAACTTCTTGAATATCCGAGCTATCTCCAAATTTATCCGAGACATGATCTTCATTAGCTTCAATGTGCTCGTCTAAGCCATGATAAGCCCTTGGCGCATCAAGTTTTTTGAAGGATCTATCCTTTACTGCAAAAGCAGTCCCGCAGACTGAATTTCTCACAGGAGTCCCGCAGACTGAATTTCTCACAGGTGTCCCAAAATTCAAAAGCAAAAAATAAAAAAGAAAATGTCGTGGGTGCCCTGCATGCCTGACTTATGGCACCCACTTATTCTTGCAACATGTGTAATGGTTGGGTTGAATTTCTCCTTTGAACTTCAGAGTCCCGGATCGGATTGAAAGGAGGAGAAAAATTGAGAAGCAACAGGCATGGATGGCGACAGGGGGAGAAGAGGAGAGTCGAGAGGAAGGGGAAGACACGTATCCTTTTGAATATTCTCTTCCATTTTTTAGATCTTTTGGAGAGAGAAAACAGAAAGATCTGTAAAGGGAGTCAAATCTTTTGAAGAGGGGTAGGTGAAATAGACCAGTGGCAGGTTGCTCTCGAACGACTTCCGACCCCTCAATCGATTCTCAACCTTCTACTTGGCTTGGGTTTGTTCTTCTTCTTTTTTTTTTTATATTTTTTGGTTTTGATTTGTAGCATTTGTTTATGTGTTTTTGCTTTGATTTTATTTCCTCTTTCTTTCCCCATTGTTGTCTCGGATGAGCCTGCATTTCGCCTGTTCAGGTGAGCGATTTCCATCTCTGACCGGTTTTCTCTTTATATTTTTGTTTATCTTCATTCTTTCAGATTGCATTTGGGTCTGTCTACTTTCAGGCCGTGCTGTCCCTAGCCTTGACTCGCCGGATTTCGACTAATTCAACTAGATACGAATCTAGTTGTGTTAGATTCAAATCTACCCTTTGAATAGCCACCAAAGTCGACTTGAAGTTCCTCCACTCCTTGATGAATCAATTGAACAATCTTCACAAAGCTTAATCCCTTCGTTCGTCGCCCTAAGTATCCAATTAGACCTGCAATTGAACTCTTAAGATCACAAGAGTCACAAACAATTAAGCAATCACAACTTAATTGTTTGCTAGGACTCTACAAGATTGAAGAACCCTAAGTTTGCTCAAACTAGAACAATGAAGCCAAATAATCGATATGGGTGTATAAATCTCTCAACTTTATTGATAACTTGACTTCACTTTTACAAGAGATATTAGTGCCCTTATATAGGCATTGGGAGAACGAAATTAGCCTAATCCTAAAAGGGTTTGGGTGGTTTAAACATAAAGGAAATGACAAGGAAAGAGTCTAATCCAAGTCCTACTAGGAAAAGTAAATAACAAAGCATAAATAAACAAGGATTGGACTTAGTCAAACAAGGCCCAACCCAAATAACATCCAAACTTAAAAATAAGCTAATCTAAGATAGAATTAAGCCCAAACAAAGCAAACTGAAGCTAATGGGCTCATGCCATGATGTCAATCTGGCCATCTAGAGTCAATAGTAAGCAAAGTGATGAACTTGTAATTGATTGGTGTTTTCTTGCTCAAATCATCACCAAAGCTCTTCAATTGAACTTCAATGGTCTTCATATCATCTAGATGAGTTCGAACAAGGCCCATGAGTGCATCCTTGAATCCCTTAGCATCTTCAATGGATCAAATGGCATCTTCTTGGTGCTTGGAACATGCTCAACGGAATCTCCATGATCTTCATGCATCTCCATGCTTCCTTGCAGCCATAGCACATCCTTTCCATGCTTGTCTTCAAGTCCATAATAAGTCCTTGGCGCATCACAACTGGTCCTCAGGTCCTTTTTTGCATCTTAATTATTAATGATTTTTATTTGATTGTTGTAAAAATCTGATCTTTAATTTTCTTCAGTTCCTATGTTTATGAAATTTTTTTGTATGGAAGTTAGATGGTGAATATTGTTATTTCAGTTCGAGTATCTGAATTAAGTTCTTCGCTCTTAAATTTACCCACAATCCCTCGAAATTGGAATCAAGATCTTTTACTGTGAAATCCATTGGTAGATTCATTTACATTTTCTAATTTATATAGAATTAAATACCATTTGATTGGGTGATGGTTTATGCCATTGCACAAATAAAATGGTTTTCCAGAATTGGGAACTGATTTTGAGCAGTGTATAAATGGGCTCAACCTCTTATTTGCAGTTTTGCGCTGCATTTTTCCTCTTCTTTTGTGGCCCTTTTTTCTGTTTGCTTTGTTTATTCTTTTTTGCCCCATTCGTTTTTCATCCCGGCTGTCTTGATGGTGCATTAATTCCCAACTGGGTGCTGGAATTGATGTTGCTGATAGTGTTTTGCTTCAGACTACTGCAAATTGAGGTCAGTTTTCTCTCTCAGCATCTCTCTCTTCGACCCTGTTGGTGAATGCATTATTTGTTGTTGCTGGCAATTTTGCCAATGGTGATTTTGGTATCTAATGATGGTCTGTTGTGATATAACTGTTGTGTTTGGCTTGGCTTCTAGGCTGCTCTTCTGATTGCAATTCTATATATGCATGATGCCTATCTTCCACCATTGTTAGTCTCTATTTTGTTGCCTTCCCACTGTTTTGACACAAAAAACTCAAATTCCATGCTTCCTTTATCTCAAAGACCTTAGATGATGATATATATATATATATATATATATATATATCTGTGTGTGTGAAACAATCTTTATTAGATGATGATGATGATTAGAGGTGTCAAACGGGCGGGTTGGGCGGGTTCAGGTCATCTGGGTCTGGGTCAAATGGGTCAGGCAGTTTTTTTGGGTCATTCGGGTTTCGGGTCATTCGGGTCTCGGGTCATACGGGTTTCGGGTCATTCGGGGTTGGGCGTGTTTGGGTTTTGGCCTCGGGTCACTCGAGTTTCGGGTCAATTGGGTCAGCATTGAATTTTTTAATTTTCAATGCTCAACTTTTTTAAATATATTTATTATTCGATTTATTTTATAAATAAGTAGAAACATTAGACAATCTATTATCAACGAAATTTAGTAGACTGCATATGCGAGGTCAAAGGATAGAATACTTGATATGTGCCTCCTTAGATATTAATTTTGAATATTAAATACATAATTGATTATCAGGTGGGGTATGTGTCAACATTTTAAGCCGTTTATGGTATAAAAAGTAAAAACACTATTGACAATGTATTATTATAAATAAAATATTAGTTATGTAATATCTAAATTTATATTTTTTTCATTACTTCAATTATTATTATTATAAATTAATTAATAATATAACTATCCATGAACAATGAAAATAGAATTACAACCCTTACCAACTAGATTATTTATACGGTCGTAGTACCCAGAAATTACTAAGTAAATATTACTATTTATTCATTATTTTAAAAAATAAATTACTAATTATAAATTTATCATAAATTATTCATATAACTGATTTAATTTTAGTGATTGTTCATATAATTATTGTTCATATAATGAATTTTAGCAAATTTAATCATGATTTATAATAGGTAAAATTATAACAATAATATAAATTGTATTGAATAAATGATGATTTAGAATAAGTAAATTATAAATTTTATTGAATAAAAGATCATTTTAGTTTATAATATTCTCGGGTCATTCGGGTTAACTCTCGGGTTATTCGGGTTTTGGGCCATTCGGGTCTCACGTTGGGCGGGTTCGGATCGTTTACTTTTTCTGGTCAAATCGGATTGGGCGGGTTCGGACGGGTTGGGTGGGTTCTCGGGTCCAGGTCAGCTTTTGACAGCTCTAATGATGATGATGCAAGTACAAATGGATGGAAAGTTGTCTTTATGATGCTATAAATATAGGTATGATTTAGGTAGCCGAAAGGCAGATTTTTAGACAATGTAATGTAAGGTAAGCATTATTACTACTAATCATTTATTTATCAGGTAGATATTGAAAGCAAGCACTGCTCATTATAAAGGGTTTAATAGAATCAAGGATTAAGGAGGAGAGACATAATTTTGTGAAAACCACATATATCACATATAGGAGTGTGGTAATTTTTTTAAAACGAGCTGTAATTTTGTTTGTTGAAGGTATAGATTGTTAGGAAAATGGGTCAAAGAGTGATGGATACAAACCAGAGACACAGAGGTTAAAAGAATTAATAAATAAAGTTATTAATATTATTTTATTACTAAGTATTTGAATAAAGTTATCAGTAATTAATAAATAATAAATAGAATAAATAAAATGTAGAATGTAGTGATAAAAAGAGAAGACTGACACATTCTCTTAGGCTTAGAGCTGAGAGGTGATGGACAAAAGGTAACACAAATGAAAATTCTGCAGTCCCTTCTCTTTTTTTTAATATGGCGCCAATTGGACAAGTTGTGGGCATAAGTAGTAAAGCAACTCTCCCTCTCCAATGAGCTGTTGGCTACATGGGATGAGGTGGGACTTCTCCTTCTTTTAGTAATTTATTTATGTACTAGGTTTTAAACCCCGCGCTTCGCCGCGGGTCTTAAATCACGTCTTATATTTTTTATGAAGTGTGTAAAATATCTAATGGAAGCTCCTAAAATAACTCAATAGTTTCTATAGAGTGTGAGACTATAGAAATAGGAGAGGAAGAGAAAGTGAAGGATTTGAAAGAGGCTTTCAAGATGTATGAGATGGATGGTTGTGGGTGTATTACACCAAACAGCTTGAAGAGGATGCTTAGTAGATTAGGTGAGCCTAGGACTTTAGAGTATTGTGAATTGATGATTGCTCAATTTGATCTCAATGGTGATGTAGTCCTCAATTTTAAGGAACTTAGAGTCATGATGTTGTGATTCATAATATTTCTTCCTTATTTTTTTCTTGGACTTCATTTCTAACTCTTGATGGTGATTCATTTTTCATTTTATTGATTTCTTTCTTGATATTCTGTTTTGGTTTTCCACTTTCCAGTTCTCTTTACCCTGTAGAATTTATACATCTAATTAGAAATGGATTGATTGATCAGATATATATAAAAATTGAAAATTGGGCAAATGATGAACTATATTAGGTGACATCTAAGATATTGCAATGAAAATTTTTATTGATACCAATCTGAAACTGAAAAACTTAATCATATATATATCGTTTACAATCCTTAATAATTAGCTAGGTGATCATATCAAGTTGCAAGTGCTAGACTAAGATGGTTAAGAATTAGAATCCACCCGGAAGGTCTCGAGTTCAAGACTTTCCGTTCCTCTAAAGTAGTCCCATTCCCTACCTCAAATTAATTAATGTACCCAAAAAAGTGCAATGATATGTATTTTTCTACAATGTGAGATAATGCGAGCACTATATGCAGCCAATCCAGCATAAAGTTTTCCAAAAGCTATATAACCTTTTGAATATCTAGAGGGTTATGTACACACATTTCTATCTAGAGAAATTGCATTTCAAGTCATAAGATGGATTTTGCTTCACGACATGAAAAATGTTACAAAATTTGCCATTCAAAATTTCCTCTTTGTTTCAAACATAAAGTAGGCATAATCACATGTCAATGCCATTTCCCGACACAAACTATCCTGTCTAAATCTATAAGTGGATATGTAATTTATGCCTCAAAATCAGGAAAATTTAAATAATTCCCTCAGTCGCCGCATCTGCTCTACATCTTCCATCTCCACAATAGGCCATTCCAAGCCATCAGAATAATAAACAGATGTAACCTTTCACAACATTTTGCCCCCAAGTCTAGGGATGATGTGCCATTCTGCTGTCCATCCTTGAATCCAGATCATCAGTCCGATGAGCATCTGAGTTTTTCCTCTGAGAATCAGCATCTGAATTCACTGTCTGATTCCTTCTGCGTCTTCTATCCTGAAAATCCAGGACACATATTCAGACTCAAGCTTTATTTACAACCCTCAACTTAGCATTCTCCTCAAAGATGATTTATCTATAACCAATAAGTCGCCATCCTCATGACTCTAGCCTAGCCAACTTTCTAAGTAAAAATGCCAAGTAATTGTGATCATTGTAAAGTTTCGGAATCAAACCTCTCGAAGAATAGGATACTCCTCTGATTCAAGCATATGCGAGCAACTTGACTCATCTTTGGTCTTTTATCAGCATCAGGATCAACACATCCCAAAGCAGTCTAACTAATGCCAAAAACATCATCACCATTAGCAATGGTATAGTCCAGTAATGCTATAAAATGGAATGCATAAAAGAATTATAATTAAAATCTGACCTGTTAGTGGATTGCCAGAGGTAGCTAACACTGTTGCAGCGACAATAATGGATGATTGATTATTCACCAAGCTTAATCTCTGCATAAAAAAAGGAAGCAATTTTGCGATGAAGGGAATTAAGCTAAATAAAGAGGGTTCATATTTCATATTAAAAAAAAAAAGGAATACTGCCATGGCCATGATATGATTTTCTGAAAATGACTCATTTTCATATGGTTGAAACCAAATGCTACAGATGAAAGGTAAATGAATTAAAAACTCAGATATGCAAAACTAATAATGGTGACATAGTTGTAGCTGGAAACCTTACTCATACACTATAAAATAAATTTATAAAGTTTGAAGAAAAAAGATAGAAAACAATGTATATAGATAGCCTTTAATGGAAAAGCCTTTTGCATGGAGGATGTTTGTAAGCTGAAGCATGGGATTAACATGGCCTAAATTTACCTTCAAATCAGTCAAATTTGACAATTGTCTAGCTCAAAGCCCTCATTACATTTCAGAGCTACAAAAATGAGACAAATTCTAATAAGATAAAAGCATGGTTATTGGAGTGCTAGTCTTAGTGATCTTGAATAAAAGGTTAAAGTGATACCCGCATTCATTCAAGGAGGAAAAACACACATGAATCTCACAAACACTCATCAAAGAATGTTGAAACCATGAATAAAAAATGCAATATTGAAATGAGTCATTCACGGAGCTACTTTACAATAAATGGCAACATGAAAATTCTAACAAAGACACTTAAGAATATAGCACCAATAATAAGTTGCTTAAGTGATTGTTTGATGCAGTCAAAATTAGATATTTTCTAGTCGGTGCCAATCAAATGCAGAGAAGTATACTTACTCTAAGTTAAAAGCTACATCATGGTCAGTAAGATCATTTGCATGAGCTGGAGTTCTTCCTTGGCTTTTTCAGTTATCCAGAAGCTACTGATGTAGAAGTTCACTTAAGGGCCAAAACTTGTTGAATGTCAACTCAGTTGAAATGGCCAAAACTTTTAACAACCTACAATCTACAAACCCTATGGAAGAAGGAAGAAAAATATTAGCCGAAAGTAGTAGTTAAAACACCAGCAATAGTTACTCAAATCGCATAGCCAAAAAAGCAAATTTTTAAGGAAAAAGATATTGAAGACAAATCCATAAACCAAAAAATAATTATTAAAAAGAATTAGGTGTAAATGAGTCAATAGTAGTTGTTGGAATATGAACTGTAATTGCTCATGCTTGCATGTGAGAATGAGGCAGGTAATAAACAATAAGCATTGCATAAAAACGAAAATTATCATCAGAGCCTGAAAATGACATCTCACCTAACACACTGAGCCATATGCATTTTTGCACTCAAGAAGAACCGTGAGGAAACCTAAGAAAGAAAATGATGAGGAATTGAAATGTCAGAATAGGTTTAAAGTAGAGTCCTAAACTAATAGTCAAGAGGCATTGACAAAAAAAAAAACTTTAATATTGTTTGAATATCAAAATGTTTAGGACTAATTTTAATGGAAAGATCAGTATCAGCAAACTAATTTTAATGGAAAGCAAGAGATTTAATGTTTAAAGAAAACCTCAGCCTAAATATTAGATACTCCCAACGTGCATCAAACCTAAGCAAAAACATGTTCTCATGATCATGATTATCAACCTGCAGAAGGAAAAAAACATCATATCTAATTAAGTAGCCACATAAAAAGCACAGGCATGGCAAAATTTTCATGTTATTAGAAGTCATATGAAATTTCACTTACCTGCTACTGATTAGTCTTTAAAAATGCTCTCAGAGTTCACATACAATACATGCCTATTGGCTTCAAGAGATTTTGGAGTACAAATTTCATAGTACCACCAATAGCCTCTTTGCTTTGAGATCTTCCTTCATAATCTTGTAAAATGGAAATCCAAAATCTTTGCATTAAACAAAAAGACAAATGTTGATAGAATATAGTATATAGAAAGGAAGCTGACTTAAACCATGCAGGCCAATATCAAAACATTAACTATGAAACAGGAAGATCACCAAAATCAAAACATGCAAGCTGTCATACCCTCCCATCTTGAAGCCAGGCCAACACCAATCATCTCAAATTTAGCTATAAATTGAACTGATTGAAAAACAATAATACAAAAGCAGAAGGGATTTGAACATGCTTTTTAGCCTGTAATACACAAATCAGAAATCCCAAAATACAATGAGCATAAACTAAAGTAATGAATTTCTAACAGTACTCACCTCTGAAAACCCAATAATAAAATGGGACTGCAAAGCAAAGAAATCTGAGAACCAAAAAATATTATCGAAAAAAAAATTAAAGCATGAGAAAAATGGCTAGAAAAAAGTCTAAATCTTCTCAACCGGAATTCTTGCAATTTGATTCATCCTTAGCAGAGAAAAGTACCTTACATATAATTTTGGCAGCAAATGATCAAGCATCCCTTGCATATATAGTACTATATAGGAAGAAAAAACACCATACAATTATGAGGATTAAAAAAAATTACCTGATGAATAATAACTTTGATTTCCCACTATCAATTCGGGACAAAATCTGGAAAAAAAAATTCAGTGACAATAAAACCCAAGAAAAAGAAAGTACATGCAACCCAGGAACAGGGAAGAGAAGAATTTAGAAATTACCTGATCACCATCCTGCAACCTTAAATTCAAGAGTTAAATTGATGAAAAAAAAAGGCCATAAGACAAAAGAAAAACCGAACCCCAAACCCAAGACACATGCAAACAGAGAAGTCAGGAGAAACAATGGAAACAACTTGAAAATAAAGAGCAAAACACCTGATGTAAAGAAAACTGCACTCCCAAAACGACCCCAGCTAGCTTGTTTTTGCCTTTTTTTCCGAGCACCGATAAACATATACTGAAAAAGGAAAAAAAGAAGAAGAAGACAATTTATCTAAAAAAAATGGTTGAAAGGAAGTGAAAAGGGAGTGGAGAAGAAGAAGAAGAATAATAATAAGAATAAGAAAGAGAGACAGACGGAAGAGAGATAGAAATTTGTGAGACACGTGTATGAGACACTTGCATGCCTAATGACACCTGCTCTTCTTAGTGGAAAATGGGACCCAAACCAAATGCAGCAGAGATCAAAGTAAACACAGCAACAATATATCACACAGGGTAAGGCCCAAAAAACAAAAAAAAAAAAACAAAAGGCCCACTTCATATTATAACATATATATATATATATATGCGCTAAAGCCCAAAAAAAGTAAAAAAACCCCAAGGATCCATTCCATTCATCCTTTATTATATTAATAATAACAAGAGGGTTACTCCGCGCTAGCGCTGCGGAGTCTTTTCATTACAATCGTTTTGTTATTATAGTCATGACAGATACAGGGTGGGGGCACCGAGGGCAAGTGTATTTTTAGGTTTCTCAGGTTTGAAAAAGTAATTTACAAATACTAAATTTAACCCCTGGAATATTGAAATATTGATAAACTATTGAGCATTAAAAAAAACTCACTGAACTTGATATTCTCCAATTGAGTAAACACTTTCAACTCTCTAAATCTTTTGGCCAAAAAAAAAAACTCTCTAAATCTAAAGATCAAAAGAGACACTACGCATCAAAAAGCCTTTCAGTCTTGCATTATATTAAAATCTTTTTTTTTTCTTTTTTTGGTAAAATCACATTGGAAACCTTTACTAATAGTAGTTAATTGTCTTGAACCAAATAATCCTACAGTGCATATATTTGTAATATGACAAAACTATAGAGAATAATAATGTTACCATTATGCATTTCTCAGGAAGTCGTAAAAATTTGAAACTAATCCATGGTATCATGAATTCAATTAGTAATTATTAATATGAGTTACAAATACGATATAACTATTGGATATCTCTCAAGAAATTTCCTTGGAATTTAGAGTACAAATGAAATAGTGCAATATAAAATTAACAATACAATGCTAGAGTGAAAAAATTATCAGTCAATGGTTGAAAAACTTTTGTAGAACTGGGCATCTGAAACAAAACGTTAAAAAATTTAATTCCAAATAAGCAAGTGAAAAAAAATGGGAAACTAATTAGCATCAAAAGGAATGCATCAAGTGATGAATCCCTAAAATTCATTTAAAACCCACTAACAAAGAGCATAAATCCAGGAGGCATGAACCAAATATATATCAGATTAC